>SRHC01001052.1:13333-101579 GCA_004794325.1 Pomacea maculata
AGTCGCAGAGCACTGTCTGGTCATGGCCTTCTGTCAGGGACCTAGAGTACTAGGACTGAGCACGTGCGAGGGCGAAAGGGTGTGAATAATGGACGTTTCCTGAATGCGTGCCTTTTAAATGTTTTAAAAAAGAGAGAGAGAGGTGTGACTGGAGAGGGAGAGGGGAGTCAGCGATGAGAGATTGGGGGAGAGAGAGGGCAAAAGGTGAGAGGAGGGAGATTGGAGGCTTAATTGTTGAGAGGGGGATTGTGTTTTGAGTTTTGGAAGTGAGAAGTCACTGCATGCCGAGACAGTGTACTTGAATAGGGAGAAGAGATTTGGAGTTTGAGCCCCCTCACCACTCGGTTACACAATGTAAACTAATTTCACTAATACCGGTATAAGAAACTTTTTAAAAAAAAGACCACCTTCGCGACCCCCTTGTAGGCACGTCGCGACCCCCCAGGGGGTCGCGCCCCACAGGTTGAGAACCGCTGTTTTACACAAATAACAGTTCATCCATATAATTCACTTAATAAGTATTTGTGAGATAATAGACTAATATAGTTTTCACAGGAGAAAGAAGCTTTATAATTCTGTAATTCCTTTATATCCATCTCATACCATTATTTGAACCATTTTTGTAGATACGTTTAAAAAAAATAAGGTTTTAAAGTCAACAATCTGTTACCAAAACAAGAAACTGAAAAGGCAAGAAAAGAAAAAATGAAAGCTTAGTAACTACTAAATAGTTGTTTTTTTTTTCTAAAAAAAAATCCTCATAGAAATGTTAATAAATATATATATATCTAAAGAAAATGTCAACCAAATTTCAGGTCTGTGTAACATGTCAAAATAAAGTTTTTAGGTTTTGAAGTAAACAAGCTAACAAAAAACAAGAAACTGAAAAAGCGAGAACAGAAAGGTGAAAGATTAGTAACTGTTTTATTGAAGCCTTTCATGTAACTTACATGTCTGATAGAAAATATCTATCTTTCTATTCCTCTTCGTGCATCAGGTTGCACATAAGGCCTCAACCAGAGTCCGCCACCGGCTGAAACCCGCTCCAGGTGACCCCATGTCCAGCCATTTCCTTTCATTTCCCTTTCCACTGTTCTTCTTCAAGTTTCCTTTGGGCGGCCTCGTTTTCTTCGGCCGTCTGGAGTCCATCGTAGGGCGACTGTGGAGAGGTCTGCTGTCGGCTGGTGGAGCACATGTCCAATCCATCGCCAACGCCTTTGTTGAACCTGCGTGGTGATGGACTTGGTTTCAGTTCTTCAGTGGAGTTCTTCGTTGCTGATGGTATTTGACCAAAAGATGTTAATTATGCGCCTGAGACATCCGTTCTGGAAGACGTCAAGCTTGTTACTGATGGTTTTGGTCATCTTCCATCATTCTGATCCGTAAAGGAGGGTGCTGATCACATTTGACTTGAAGACTCTCAGCTTGATCTTCTGACTGATGTTTTTTGCCTTCCATATGCTCCTGAGGTGAAGGCCTGGCTGGCTTTCGCCAGTCGGGCTCGAATCTCCACCTCCGCATCCCCGGTGTTTGACAGTTTGGACCCAAGATAGGTGAAACTGTCAACTTCCTCAATCTCTTCTCCATTTAGTTTGATTCTGTCTTGGAGTCTGGCGTTCACTCTCATACTGTTACTTTGTGCTGACCTTCAAGCCAAGGTTTCCAGCTGTTTCTGAGAAGGCATTTGTTTTTTCCTGCATGTCTTGGTGGCGGTGTGACAGCAGGGCAATGTCATCAGCAAAGTCCAAGTCTTCTAGCGTTGTTGTTGCTGTCATAGTCATGGTCCATCTAATCCCTTTCATCTCACTGTCGATGGAAGTCTTCATGATCCAGTCCATGGCCAGGATGAAGAGGAACGGCGACAGAATGCAGCCCTGCTTCACCCCAGTACTGACGTTAAAGGGGTCTGTGAGCTCCGTGTCACAGACAACCTGGGATTTGAAATCGCTGTACAGCATTGCAATGACCTGAACAAGTTTTGCAGGGACTCCGTAATGCCTCAGGATCTTCCATAAGGACTTGCGGTGGATGCTGTCAAAAGCCTTCTCCAGGTCGATGAAATTGATGTACAGCGGTGTGTTCAATTTAATGCTCTGCTCCAGAATTTGTCGCAGAATGAAGATGTGTTCAGAGCAGGATCGCCTAGGGCAAAATTCTGCTTGTTGTGGTCGGCGGTCTTTCTCAAGGGTTGCCGTCAGTCTTGACAGAACAATCTTGCTAAAGACCTTGCTAGTGAGGGAAAGAAGTGTTATGCCCCTCCAGTTATTGCAATTTCCAAGATCTCCTTTCTTGAGTATTTTGAAGATGAGGCCTGTCTTCCACGCATCAGGGAGCTGCCCTGATTCCCAAAGTTGTCTGAAGATTTCAGTCAGCATGGGATCTGTCGCATTCACATCTGCTTTCAACATCTCTACTGTTATTCCATCTGCCCCTGGTGCTTTGCCGCTCTTCATTGTCTTGATTGCTGCTGTCACTTTTTCCAGGCTTGGCGGGTCTGTGCAGATGTCAAGGTCCATAGCTGCTGGCTGGATGTCTGCAATCTGATAGGGGGTCTGGTCTGTTCAGAACCGACTCAAAATGCTCCCTCCAGCGCTGTAGTTTTCCTGCCTCTCCCTCGACATTACCGTTCATGTCTTTCACTGGCACATCACTGTTCTTAAAGGGATACTCAAGGCTTGTGATAAGACTGTGGCGACGGTCAAACGTTTCAAAAATACATTTAGTTACAATTACAGAGCACGAGAGCAATACAGGAGAAATAAATGATTCGTTTCTCACTCAATTACCACTTATTAGCACTATTTCGGTTGCCGATGTTTATAACAATCGGAAAAATCTAGTGAAATCGACCCTTGTGTCCTTCCGCCGAGTAACCGCGATAGCTTCCTGAGATAGTCAAGCAGACGAGTCTTCTTGTGATGTCAGAGTCTCCTTGTGACGTCAGTCTCTGAAAGGAAGTGTCATTGCGAAGATTTGACGTCTTCTGTTTATTGTATGACGCACTCTGTGTGTCAGGCTTGTAAGGCTCTGTCTGTCGGAAACTGATGAAAAGAAAATTTAGAATCTTTTTCCATCTTTTCGTGGCAATCGGGTGCAGCACGTTCTCGAGGCATGGTTCTCACTATGGAAACCACACGTCTTCAGGTCATCTTTCCTCTGCTTCATCTGCCAGTTTCTCTATGTAGTCTCTTTTGTCGGCTTATGTCATCCTCTTTACCTCTTTGTTTAGTTTTGTATATCTTTGTCTGTGTTGTTCCTTCCGGCGTTCAGATCTAGTGCTGTTGATTTTTTGTTTCTCTGACTTTCTCTCGTCTATCTTCTTCCATGTCTCTTCTCTGATCCACTGTTCTTTCTTTTTCCGTTGGAAGCCCAGTATTGTCTCTCCTGTTTCCTGTAAGACATTGTAAGACGATTGAAGTCGTCTAAGGTCATCTCTTGTTGGTCTCCTAGTCCTGGAACCTGTTCTTTACTTCCATAGCAAAGGCTCGTTTGGTGGCTGGATCTTTCCGTTTGCCGGAGTCCACTCTCTGCTGACGTGCCTGTTTTCCTCGCGATCGACGTAGCTTCAGAGAAACTGTGGCTATCACAAGAGTGTGGTCACTGGCAATATCTGCTCCTCTGTAGGCTCTGACATCTTGAAGTGAGCTCCTCCATTTTCCGTTGATAATGGCATGGTCTATCTGGTTCTTTGTGATCCCATCGGGTGATGTCCACGTTGCCTTGTGGATGTCCTTGTGTTGGAAGAGTGTGCCTCCAATCAGTAGGCTGTTTTCTTCACAAAAGTCTGCCAGTCTCTCTCCATTGTCGTTGATGGTTCCAATTCCATGTTTGCCCATGACATGCTCCCTGCAGGTGTTGTCTGTTCCCACCTTGGCATTGAGATCGCCGATGATGAGCAACATATATTTGGCTTGAACTCTCTCGAGGCTGCCTGGAGCTGATCGTAAAAAGCATCATTGTCTTCTGCCTCGGAGTCATTTGTTGGTGCATAGCAAGCTAGCACTGTCAGCTTGGTGTACTTTGAATGGAATCTTGCTCTCAAAAGCCTGGGTCCATAAGGCTTCCATTCCAGCAGTGCCTTTTCAGTTTTCTTGTTGAGGAGTAGAGCCACTCCTTCAGAGTGCTGAGCGTCTGATCTTCCTGAGAACAAGATGGTATGTCCTGATGACAGTCTCCTCTTTCCGGTGCCGGTCCATCTGACCTCACTGACTCCCAGGATGTCCAAGTTGTAGTTGTCAAACTCCTTGACTAGTTGGTGCATCCTGCCAGTCTGGTACAAGGTCTGGACGTTCCAGCACCCCACCCTCAACTTTTGCCTCGGCTTCAGTAAATCCGCTGTCGGGTCGCCAGGTCCCTTTCGGGTTTGGCTGTCGTCCGTCATAAGTCCAGTCTCCTGTTGTGTTTCATTACTTCCGCCATCCGTGGCGAATTCTCAGGTTTTAGTTTCAGTAAAGGTCTTTTTTTACATGGTGGGATTGTTAGCCCTACCACAACCTATTTTACCTCTAGGTGAGGTGTCCGCCTTAGTCGCCTCTTACGACATGCCTGGCTGGATGGCAGGGACCCTATTCTTACAATGCTCGCTAGGCAAGCATACCCCGGGGTCCAACAGGGGACTGATGGAAATTATAGCCACCTGTTAATGTTTTCCTACATATAACTTTCACACAACTAATAAAATTAATTATTTATTTCACTTTTAGAAAAGTCAACATGATTTCTGTTGTGTGTCTAAATGTTGACAGTAATAATAAATGTGTTTACAAACATTTAGCTACACAGTTGTAGGTTTAGCTAGTTATATAAAAGTTCAGTGTCCAGTAGCTTTACAGATTTTGCCATCTCTGGTCTCTGACAATCTAACATTTAGGTCTCACATATTTTTTCCAGGTTTTGGAAAGTAGCAGCATTAGCAGGAAACACTGTGTGCTCATCTTTCTTAGCCACCAGTGGCAGGGTGATGGGACAAACATCAACATATAATTCTTTTATTAAGGAAATTAGTTCACAAGCTTCTTCAATAAAGAAACAAGCTGCACACAGAACAGAACTCTCAAGAATGAAGTCTTTGGGGAGCATCGCCTATTCATGAAATCTAGACATACATCATTGAGCGCACCATGATTAACAGCTGCTCAGATTCTGTTCTTCTGTATGCTAGGATTATTTTACAGATTTCCTCTGTAGTGACATAGATTAAAGATGCATGATTTTTGTGGCTAGGTGGTTCCATATTTTCTGTCAAAGATGTCTGGGAAAATCATCAGCTGTCTGGCCTTTTAGGGCACTGGCATTGTTGTGCTCTCTAGACACTTAATGGCTACAATCTTGACTAAATAGCATTCTTCGTTCTATTCGTTAGGAATATTAGACATAATAGCCAGTCTGCACACATTCTGTTACATTTGGTTTGAGTAAGACAACCCAACCCCCACCCAAATTTGTTCCTTAGACAGCTTGTGTCTAGAATTGTGGTCAGAGATGTGAGTGTGTGTGTGCATGAGATAATCTATTTTTTCCTTTTTTCTAATTGATCACCAGACCAAGGGAAGGGTTTGACCTACTTGCAATGGAATCACTATCAAGTAGTATTTTTATATAGACAGATCCTAATATGCAGACGTTTTATGCGCAATGTTAGCTGCATTGGATGCAATATCCATGCTTGACAAGAAATTCAAATATTTTCTGCTGCGAGATTATAGTTTTCACCCGTGAAAAGTGGAGAGGTTAATTTTTTGAAAGTAAGAACTATTCTAAAGACACGTACTATGAATTATATTGAATGGTGTCCATTTCAGAGATTTCCTCAGACTGGTGAAAGTTTTCAGCAGTTAAATAAATCGCTGGATGAATTATTTTAAATATTTGGTTAAGTGAAAGTAGAAAATCTGAGAAATCCATTATCATGTCAAAGAAGAATTTATAATTGATATCATGGGCAATTTTTCTCTTATTGTTTCAATCCGATTATTTTTAGACACAGAGCTACTGGACGAAGGTCGGGAGACATTCCATAATCGTAACCATGTAATTGCAAAATGTTGTAGACACTTTCGAAAATCTTCGAAAGAGGAAAACGGTAAATACTCAGTTCTTGTGTACTAGTTAACTTAGCATGTCTGTTTACAATTTCTTTGAGGTACCAAGTGTATGTGGATAACGATTTCAATCCATAATACCTGGTGACAAAATATTCTTTACGATGCCATACTCATCATATGAATTTCGATTTCCTTAGCTTTTATTATAGAAGTTGGTGCTGTCTTCAGGTAACATGGTTAGTTTTATTTTCAGATGTTCTGGAAGCATTAGGAGATGAAGCAGAAGATATTTCAGGTAGTTTAACAGGAAGTGAAAAGGAGACAAAACAACAACCGAGAACAATAAAAATACGAGAGGTCAAGGACGAAATGATGGCAGAAAACTGTAAATGCTTCTTTCAGAAACCTAATAATGGATGCGGGGAAATGCAGGAGTTCAAGTGGGACGACACTGAACAAGTGGCCTATATCACCTTCACCGATGCGAAAGGTAACCACATTTGCATTCACAAAACGTTTGTTGTGGCTACGATCAACCTTTATTAAGAGGAGGCTATTATACCATCAGTTACAGGCATTAGCCGAATCTATACTGTCCAGTGATTAACTTTGTAATTGTAAACTCATTTAAGAAAGATAAGAGATTAAAACAACAAAAAATTTTTGTCCCACATGGCAAGTCAAGGGAGGTGACATTCCACAATTTCAAAGGTTTTCTTTCACTTAGATAATTTTATTTTGTGTGAAATAATTATTTATGTTCAAAATGAAAAAAATTAAGTACCCCAAAGTTTTGTGACAATAAATGATACTTTTAAGAGCAATATGTGGATATGTATTAGCCCAGGTGTCGGAACGTCACAAAACATTTGTACAAGCTGTGGCCATTAATGAAGTCCTCATTTTTTGTGCATGTATATTTTGTTACGTGTGTGCGTGCGCACGGGTGCGTGCTTGTGTATGTATTCTTGTTTGTATGTTTGTGAGATTTATATTGTTATCAAGTATAAAAAGGGAGAAATTAAATATATAGCTTTGTGTGTAGTCACTTGTGTTCATAGATAAATATATATATTTTGTTTTTCCACTCAGGACCTATCATTTATCATTATGAAAATCCAGTTAAATAGTAAATGTTTTTCTTGTTTTGATATCTTGGTCTCTTCTCCACTATTCTTACTGGTGCTTATATGCAGACAGAGACAAACCCTCTAGACAGACTGAGAGCAAGGAGACCAATATGGACCTTATGAAAATGAAATTCTACAAAAATAAACTGCTCTTCAAAAATGTTGATCAAAAAGTGACAAAAGAGCATCTAATAAGCCACATGGAAAATATCAGTGGTCAAGATGACATTCAGATTGTCTACAGTGATGAGCCAGGGGGTGTCTTAGTCAGCTTTCCGCATGAAATTGGTAAGTAAACAAGAAACAATAAAAGACATAAGACAAACTGTCTTGTATTTTAATTTCCTCAGTTAGCTAAAATCATGAAATTAACCTAAGTACTATTTGTATTCATACTAAATACTTCCTTTTCTGAAGTTTATTGCTCTCTTCTTTCGCTGTTTGCTATTAATAATTTTGTTAATAATTTCTAGATATTCAAATAAATGATCTTTGTTTACCAATATGCTCCAATCAACATAGTGAATATCTTAGGTCTTTATACTAATTTGAGGTTTCTTTTGAAACAATGGATTATACACAATGAGTTTCTTGGATTATTATTTAACAAGAACTGCTGTCGTATGCGCTGCATTATGTGCTTATTTCAATTTGTTCATTTCATTGAGTTATGGTCACTACAGATTTTCAAAAAATAAAAGAGAAATGTCAGGTAAAGCTCCTGGGTAGACACAGGCTGGAGGTGCATAAAGTGCCTGTCTCTAACTGCATTATGGTGGAAAATCTAAGCCGAAAAACTTCCGATGATGAAGTGGCATATTACATTGAAACTCAGGAAGGATGTATTGGCACTGTGCTCAAAGTCCAATGTGGAAAAGATCAAAGCAAATACGTCTTCTTTCGTGCTCCCGAAGGCAAGGAACATCCTCCTCATTTTAATTTGATTATTATGCCGATTATATATTAAATTATATTACGACACTGTTCTAGTTACAGAATTGAGCTACTTCCTAGGCGAGAATTGTTTTTAAAAGTACCTTAACGCCAAAAGCTTTTAAATGGGAACTGAAAATTCCACAATAACAAACAACCATGTATTTTTAATTTAAGGTGGCAATATAAAGGGTTTTCATGCGCTGATCTAAAGTGTCTACAAAATAAAATATAAGTTTAAATTCTTCTGACTGAAGTGGTTAAAAATTTTAATCCCTAATAGAGTTATTTTTATCAAACACCATGATGCCATGTCACTTGACAACCTTATTTGTCTTTACATTTTTAGTACGTCATCTTACTGTGTACAAGAAATTAAGGTGTTTAGAGCAACTTTTCAACACTGATTTTAGAAAATGTCTCAGAAGAAGATGAAATGATAATTGGCATTCACGATATGATAGCAGCGTCGGTTTTTTAAAGTAATATCAACACAAGTTATAAGTGAAGATTAAAATTCCTTATGATTCTTGTATTAGTGAAACTGTGTATTAGTGAAACTGTAGAAGCAAAAGACTATAGATATTAGAATTTTACTAATAAGACAAAATGTATTTTAAATATGTTTAAATCCTACCTAATACGAGTGTAACTGCGGTCAGAGTAAAACATCCAGGTTCTCCATTGAGGGTTTTTTTTTTTTTTTTGGTGTGGGGGGCGCTTTTACATATTTTCTCCATTTTTTTAAGGTGCATGTATCAGTTATCGACCTAGACCTCTATATCAGGTTTTTAAGGGAATTGATTACAATCTTCTTGGAAGTATGGACAGGACTTTACACCACAGCACCGAGGAAAATCGTCGTTTCCTGACCCGATCAATGATGTAGACCAGTGATGCCCAACCTTTTTCGGACAACCTTTTTCCATTACGGACAGCCGTGTCGCGGGCCACTTCACCGCAAAAATACAAAAAAGAAAAAAAAAATAGAGCTGATACCATTTTTATTAGAAACAAGTTGTACTTACCATTAATTATGTAGTAATTAGTGGGATATTTGAAGTTGTTTTCCCGAAACAACTTCTGAATGTCCGGCCTCATCGTAGAGACAGCAAGTCGGAGCACTGAATCGAAATGTTCGTCCATCGAAAAAAAGATTGGGAAACGCCCCTACGTGGGGATAAATACTTCTTCTTCCTTTTTTTCGGTTTTTTTTCGGTTTTTTTTTTATTACTAACATACCGATTTCCTGCACTGTGGGCAGAAGTTTCGCGGGCCGGATGGCCCCGCGTCGCGGGCCGGATATGGCCCGCGGGCCGTAGGTTGGGCATCCCTGATGTAGACTATTGTAACACATAACAGCGGCAAAATCACTCCTGGCCTTAGCATTAACTTTCACTGTTTAAACTAGTGAAACTTCTCAGTGACGTCATTACATCAACGAAAAAGCGCCTCCTGCCGGCCGTCATGAGACACTCGCACCTACGCGCTCCCATGCAAACCACTCGCCATCCTTTTTTTGCCCCATGTCGCGTTCCCTTCCCATATGAATGATTAAAAATTAGCAGGTTTGTGAGATATAGCCTCCCCACCAAAGTCATTCTACTGCTTGATTAAACTTCTATGAAGCAAATCTGTGCAGGTAATCAGCTCCCACATTATTTTTACCAGAAATAACGAGAAATGTTGCAATAAGAATGTCGATCTGATAAGCCTATAGTGTTTGTAGTCGTTGCATTTTGTAGATACTTCAGTTTGCAGTATACGTTTTCGTCCATATAAATAACCTAAAACATTATCATTGCCGACATGTACTCAAAAGAGGCATAGTCGACGGTGATACAAATCTTTACTTTCCGGAAAGAGAAGGAGTAGTAATCTCGATAGAAAATAAAAATAGTGAGCAATTTTGCTATTAAAATCGTTAAATTCTAAGCAGTGCCAATTTATTATCAATATATCCACATGGCTATTAAACTACTAATATGAGGTTGTTTCTTTCTTTTCAAGTTGCTGATAGAGTTGCAATGATGAAGAGTCTCTATCTTCATGGGAGAGAGCTCCGGGTTAGGGTTCATTTGGAGTGTTTAGGACCTTCTGGAGGCAAAGATGATCCATATGTCTTTAAAGCTCCTAAGCCACTAGAACTGCCTGTCACCAGCAACATCAAAGTGTGTTTTCTCCGACATTGCACTGAGATGCTGAAGACTTTCAATGAACGTCTGTCAAAAGTTCATGCGCTCGCCAGAATTGTGGAAGATTCTCTTATAGTGGAGTGCACCCTAAACGAACTAGTTCCTAGTGTTCATCTTTTAGTAGGCACATGGAGAGATAATGTAAACAAGCAGCTGGAGATGTGCTTTGATATGATAAGACTTGACGAACAAAATGTTCTTCAAGAAATTTGGCCTGATGTGATGAAAGCTGCGGAAAAGTGTAAAATCGGCAGTGATGACTTGCTCCTACCATTGGTTGATAAACACACATTTGCGATTTTGGGCAGAAAAACCACAGAGGCGGAAACTTTTAAGAGAATACAGAGATTAGTTGAAGACGCAGAGAAGGAGGTTGCACTGAAAAAACGGGAAGTGAGCGAGACTAAGGCCCTTAAGAAACACGAAGTTGATCTCTTGATCATGTCTTCCTTTCCTTCTGTAACTGAGGCGCAGTACAAGAGACTGAGTGTACAGATAGCAGAACAAGAAGGAAAAATAACTTTTCATGGGCAGTTGACGGACATTAGAGAGGCGGAGATCAAGATGAGGGACTTCCTTCATTCTGTTTCATCAATGGTGGTAAAAAATCTGACTGACAGTAAAATAAGTCTTCTGTCCAGTCCAAACTGTCGTGACTTGATATGCCAAAAATTAAAGTCATCAGATGTTAGTGCCACTTGGGTTTGCCACGATGAAGGTGTTGTTACAGTTTACTGCTTGAAGGAATCCGACCTCAAGCGAGCTGTCCAGGTCATTCAAGCTTCACTGAAAGAAGAAACCTTACATCTGGACGATGTATCCTCAAGTGCAACCAGATTAAAGGATTGGGAAAGTCTCAAAGAAATTCTGATCCACAAAAACAAAGGCACTCTTATAATTATGACACAGAACAGAAGCATAGTGATCACAGCTGTCAGTGACATTATGCCAGATGTAACAAAAGAAATTAAGGATTTCATTTTAGACAATTCTATGTACACCGCTGTCTACAGTTTTTCTACCAGTCGACAAAAGTTTTTGGCCGACTTCTGGAAAGATAAATTGACAGTTATTGCTATAAAACTGTCGATGGCAGAACGTATTATTTTGAATGAGCAAGAGAGGGATATCACAGTTAAAGGAAGGAGCCATGAAATCAAACGAGCGAGAAAGGCTTTGGAAAATCTAGAGAAAGAAATTGAGTGTACTGAAGAGAAAATCACAAAGAAAGAAACCATCGCCTACCTGGCAGGTCTGAAGAGTATCAGTGAGCTATCGGTCACCGCAAAAGCATGTCAGTGTGTGCTGTCGCTAAGCCACGAGGAAAGCGGCATTCAGGTAAGAACTACCTTACTTTTAAAACCATGTTTGAACAAAACCATACTGGTCACTAAGTAAGAAACTACAATTCTAAAAACGTACTATCTGGATTTTGAGATAAAAAAAAAGAGGTAAGAAAACATAAAAAGTGAAAAACTGCCCATTAATCCAAATGAACAAATATAAAAAGATAATCTTGATAGTGCTGTTTTCTTTTAAACGATAGGACGTATCTCTTATTTACTTTAAGAAATCGTTTTAACATATTTGTGTACTCTTCAATGAGGTAAACAAATAGAAGTTGTTCAGAAAGTGGTTTTTATTTAAATATTGGATGTTGCTAGACTATTAAGTGTAATGATCCATGAGGTTTTCTAAATAATATGTAATGTGAAGTATTCTATTTAGGACTTTGAAACAGTTAAATGTTTTAAATGAAAAGTGTATATGATATAAAAATATGCCAATATAAACTATACAATAAATGTTGTTTAAATAAAAGAAACTTTACAAAAACTATTTTGTCAGTACGATTGCTTGGTCGTTACAGCTTGTTTCTACAAATCAACCAGCTAAAGAACCAAAAGTTACAGTGGATGATCGCTCGGTTACCGCCATGCTGGCAGATATAACAACGCTTAAGGTTGACGTCATTGTGAATGCAGCCAATAATCTCCTGAATCATGCGGGAGGGTTAGCTAAGGCAATTGTTTCAAAAGGTAAATTAGAGAAATAATGTATATTCGCTATAAAATCTTTGAGATGTATCTCCTCTTCTATTATTATTATTATTAGACACTGCCACGATATCTTTCTTTTTGATTTTTAATGT
Organism: Pomacea maculata; assembly: GCA_004794325.1. NCBI lineage: Eukaryota > Metazoa > Mollusca > Gastropoda > Architaenioglossa > Ampullariidae > Pomacea > Pomacea maculata. Next base: position 25,788 of record SRHC01001052.1, read on the forward strand.
CTTTATTGTTCTTGTGTAGCAGATATTTTTTAAGATAAAAACAAGCAATTGTGCAACTGGTTGCCGGTCGCAATTGATTCTGAAATACTGTCAGGTTGACCTCAAACATAGCATGATTGGTTCAGGTATGCATAAGTATACATTCACACTCAAACGCTATATAGATTAACATGTCGCTCAGGTTCTGGTAAACCAACTGTTTGACTTAGTACAGAGATCTATACATAGGCATTATGGATTATAGCTAAAAAACAAGAGAGATCTTCAAACATTAAGCACATTTAAAATAACAGAAACATCTCTGTCCACTTCCATGTTTAGCTAATGCACCGCCTGGTCACCATTATATTCCTTTGTTCATGTAAAGGTTTGACTTTGCCGGCAGACTTGTAAAGTTATAACAGTCCATGGAAACGATATTGTATAAAGGGTTCTTCTAACACAGCTGTTCTCAACCTTTTACTTGTGACGCCCCCCCCCCACCCTGACGAACAAAGGTACGTCCGCTCGCCCCCCTTAGCCAGCTAGGTTGGTGGAAGTAGGGGGGAGCCTTAGCTAACCTCGAACGCCGCGTCGAGGAAATCAACAACGGGAGAAGTTCGTATCTGCAAGAAGTATAACTGTTAATGAAATTTTACTAAAGCAAATTCTGCGGTGCTACTAAATATTATTTTATTGGACACTCGCTTTGATTAGTGCGAAGGTTGAGCCTGCTTGCTGTTGCATAGAGAAGCGAACCTGTGTGCGATGTTCGTACCCACTGCTATTCGCAGCTCAGCCTCTGCGTCCACACGATTTCGGTATTGAGACTTCAGTGCTGCCAATGCTGAAAATCCTTGCTCACACATATACGAAGTTGAAAATGGCAGCAGAACTTTCATTGCTTTCTCAGAAAGGAGAGGATATTCACCGTTGACGCTAATCCAGAATGTTGGCACTGGTGTTGTTTGGAAAACCATTTTCAGGGATTGGTCACTCGAAAGGTCGATGAGCTGCTCTTCTTCTTCTTATGCTAGGATCAGCCAGAAATGGATTACGAATCCAATCATATTTAGTCACATCAATTTCAGCGAAGTAATGCTGAAACCTTTCTTGCAGTCCGTTTAGATGGGCAATAATTTCATTCTTCACCTGATCACCATTGCAGGAGCGCCATCTGTGCGCAAGCCGACGCAGGAACTCCAGGAAATGCCTCGGTCCTTAAGGAAGTCATCGACAATCCCAAACACATCTTGGGCTGTTACTCTGCGTTCAATTTTCTTGCAAAATAAAGTCTTCCAGAAGATTATTTTCCCACTCGTAACGAATGTAAGCAATCAAATGTGAGTCACCTGCAGTGTCAGTAGCTTCATCTAACTGCAAAGCAAAATTTTGGCTTTCTATACGACTGATCAACTGATCAGACACGTCTTCAGATATCTCAGTTATTCTTCGGCGAACTGTGTCATTTGACAAAGGAATGGCTTGCAGTTGCGTAGCAGCATCTTCTCCTATCATGGTCCCTACAATGTCCATTGCTGCAGGCAGTATTAATGACTCTCCGATCGTATGTGCTTTTTTGTTTTGAGCAATGCGATAGGAAACTTGATACGAAGCCATCAAAGCTTTCTTAGGAATTGATGTATGTGAGACAAATGTTTTTTTGTCTCTTTTGTATTCTTGCAATTTTCGTTCAAAAAATTCGAGAGGTTTGCAAGCTAACTCCGCATGCCGAGTTTCCAAATGGCGCCGTAGTTTGTTTGGCTTCATACTCTCTGGAGCTAATATTGCGAGGCAAACAACACACTGTGGCCGTTCTTTACCATCAACAATAATGTTTGTAAAACCAATTTTCAAGTATTCATTGTCATACTTGCTTACTTTCGTAGCAGGCCTTTCTGGTTTTTCATCGGCTCCAGCACCCAAAACTTGCACATCGCTCGTTTCTTCACTTTTTCTTTTCAAAAAACCACCGCAATCAGTTCCTTTTCGCAGCACAAATTTATCCATGGCTATCTTCTTCAGAACAAACACGTGTACTTCGCCTCCAAAATTTGGATTAAACCTGCTGTCTTTATCCAGTCGCAGCGGAACGTTCCAGAAACTGTCTTTCCTCTGTTCCCACGGCCTGGTTGCGTAACGTAGCCTCGACCTTTCCTTCCACCCCCTCTCCACACCTGGGGTCAAAGGCCAGACTTCTTAGCCTTGTGTCCACATGTGGAGTTTGACTGTGTTTGAGAGCGTGTGTATATGTGTGTGCATGTGTGTGTGCGGCGACGGACGTGTGTGAAGGTGCATGCATATGCGTGTGTATGTGTACGCGTGTGATGATCGCGTGTGCATATGCGAGTGTGTACATGCGTGAGTGCTAAAGGTGCGCCTTCAGCCCCCACCCCGCATTGTGTGGTCATGACCTTCTGTCAGGGACCTAGAGTACTAGGACTGAGCACGTGCGAGGGCGAAAGGGTGTGAATGATGGACGTTTCCTGAATGCGTGCCTTTTAGATGTTAAAAAAAGAAACAAAGAAAGAGAGGTGTGACTGGAGAGGGAGAGGGGAGTCAGCGATGAGAGATTGGGGGAGAGAGAGGGCAAAAGGCGAGAGGAGGGAGATTGGAGGCTTAATTGTTGAGAGGGGGATTGTGTTTTGAGTTTTGGAAGTGAGAAGTCACTGCATGCCGAGACAGTGTACTTGAATAGGGAGAAGAGATTTGGAGTTTGAGCCCCTCACCACTCGGTTACACAATGTAAACTAATTTCACTAATACCGGTATAAGAAACTTTTAAAAAATGACCACCTTCGCGCCCCCCTTGTAGGCTACACAGTTTGAGAACCGCTGTTCTAAACTGTTTCGAAAAGTACCATTGAGAAACTACAAAGGAGAACCAAGAAAATAATTTTCACAATTAAGACCTATAGTGATTAAAAAAAGAAGCTGATGATGTATGGACATTTTTCCATTAAAATTAAGTTATAAAGACAACTATGCAGGAACAGGTGAGGAAAGTAGAAGAAGAGGCAGAAAAAACGGCATATAATACCGAAAGTTGGAATATCCTCTCATTCAGGGCACCCTAGACAAAGAAGAAACATGAAATGCCAGATTGGGTGGTAGTATCTCAGTTGCCATTAAGTTAATCAGGTATTAAAGAATGATGATGATGATGATGAGAATGCGCTTACGTTATATTTATGATTTTACATGTATATGTGCACTGCGTGTAGACGTGTGGTTTGTTTTTGTTTGTGTTTGTGTACAAGTGTGGGCTCACGCGTGTGTATGTATATATCTGTGCTACAGGAGGTAAAGAGATACAGGACGCGTGCTATAGCTTTGTTCAAGAGAGAGGCAAGCTGTCAGAAGGAGACGTGATGGTGTCAGGACCAGGAAAGCTTCCCTGCAAGGCCGTCATTCATGCTGTCGGACCTAAATATGAGGTAGGAAAAAAAGGAATTAAGGAATGCCTTCAAGCTACAGTGGTGAAGTGCTTGACTGTTGCATCTCACCACGGCTACACTTCCATCGCCCTTCCTGCCATCAGTTCTGGAATTTTTTGTTACCCGGTTGAAGAGGCTTCGCATGCTATTGTGGAGGCTGTCAGGGATTTCTTTGATAGCAGCCCTAATAGCAGTATCAGAGATGTCAGACTTTGTGATATTCTACAAGAAACAGTTGATCTTTTTCAGAGAGCTTTGGAGCAGACTTCTTTCGAAAACCTGACATCTATCAGTCATGGTATGACTTTATTGTATATTTTTCGATTAAATTCAATGCACTTTATTTCGTAGTTAATTTGAAAGATAGATGTATCTTTGTTGAGAGTTCCTGTAACATCAAAATAATAAAGTATCTTTTTCCACCTTCATAGTCATAATCAACGACCAAATTAAATCATACCTAACACGACATCAAACCTATAATGTTACACAAAACCATCTCTTTTGTCATCTCCGCCTAAGCAAAAAACACTCTCATGAAGTCAATTATGAAGTCAATCTGCACAATGAAACAAAACTATGGGATACACATATAAGTCCGAGAGACATGGTTCTTTCAAACTTTGTTTTTTTTTGACAGCTTTCAAAAGGCACATTTTAAGCATAATGTTGTTTCGCATCTTGACAATAGAACCACTTTTAAGAATACTAAAATATTGGATAAGAAAAATAATAAACATCATGGACATTCATGAAAACTGTCTTCCCAGTAGCCCTTCTTTACAGATCATTCAACTATCTATGGGTAAGCAGCAATCATTATCAGAGTAGCTTTTCATTTACAATGAAACCACACTCAAAGTAAATACTAAAATAATTACAATAATGTTGTGTGCCATCTCACGAACAGCACTGCAATCCTTACAATTCCTTTCTTTAGTCATCAGTTACAGGTGCTTGATTTAACAAAATCATGTCATTGCCAGTGGTCCCCTAAAAGGGAGATTGCTTTCAATTGCTGTAATAAGTTATCTAGACATTTGTAACTGATCTACTGTCAACAGGAGTGAAATATTTCTCTGATTCACCTTTAATTGAGATTAAGCTGATGAACAGTGGAAGAATGTCGCAGTACTATGATAACAGGGACAGGTAGCACACGTACATACATTATGCCTACTCGGGTTCTTTTAAACAACAAAGCAGAAAGATCTGTATGATGGCTTCCCGAATTTTTGTGTTTTGTCCCCACAAATACTTTTTCTGTGATCTTTTCTTTTAAAGCTAAGTTATCAGGAACACATAAATAAAATATAGATGTAATAAGTTGTTATGAAAAGGCAACTATTAACATACACACTACATAGATAATGCTTATTGAAATTCTTCGGACTATGCCACATACAACACAGCTCTTAAACCTCTACAGTTCGAGATACGATATTCAAAACAGGGAATAATAAGTGGCGGGTTAGAAAACCAAATTTACCACAAAAATTCACTTTTTTCAACCAGTCGCACAACACTTCACATAATTATCTGGTTACAAAGTTACCTTAGCTAGGGAAGGAAACGATCGGCTATTTGATTCCCTGATTTGCACGCACATCTGACTTGTTCCTCGAAAGTTCAACGATGTTCAAACTTTAAAGGTGTGCAAATGGGCTCTAACATTGTAGTCACACGCACGGCGTTTGTGTATACATGTTGTCAGCCTCGCTCCCACACAACGCAATGCACAACTCTTAACACGTATACATACATCTAAGGTGTATAAACCTGGTCTCTAACATATCTATATTTGTTTTCGACAGATTCTCAGTTCCTTGCTGAAGATGACTCCACGGTTCGAAGTAATTTTAGCACGTCAGCCGAAGCCCGAAGAGGAATCAAATTATCTACAGAGAAACGAGTAAAACAAAAGGTAAGAAACGAAAAATACAAACTTGTATTCATTTGAATAGTACTTAAAATGAATTTAATAAAATGAGGGAACAAGTTACGAAATATCTATTTAAACCTATTTAGATGTGAACGAAGTGCATTTGAAAGTAAAGGAAAGGTGAATTACTTAACAAGTGAAAGAAAAAGATTATCACCTTTTATGACATAAGAGCAGCGAACTGTTAGTGGTATATAGATTCTCTACCCAATGATTTTGGTGGACAGCAGGTGTTTTTCGCCTCATAAGCACTCGAGCCTCCGGTCCAAAGTCGAGCGCAAAAAAATATAGTCTACATAATAATGAATATTTGCAAATGATCCAGCAAAAATGAAAACTAATACTTCTTAACAACATTTGACATTATATTTATGCTAAGATACTGGATCAGAGGTATTTTACTTGCCAGTCAATTACTTACACATTTTCCCAGGCATTTGGCATGGTGGATTTATCTCAAAGTACAAGTTCTGAAAAAACAACTGGTCTACTAACTGGTAAGTCAAGGACAAACTATATCTCTTTATCTTTGGAAAAGGTCTTTTTTTATAAATATGACGTCCCTTTATCTAACTTGCTTAATAATATCAAAATTTTGGGATTTATTTTAGTCTTTTACCATACTTCGCCTCTCTTCTTAATAGGCACTTCCCTAAAATGTTAACCAATGTGGTGGGTTGTTTTTGTGACTCAGATAATTTGTTTCGAGCTACGGATTAAAAGGTGTGCATGCAGCTTCTTTGCATAAATGCAATCTTTATTTACATCTTGTTGCATTATCTTGGCTAAAACTGTTTTATTTCTTTTAAGTGACAGATGTGATAAAATGTGCATATATATATATATGGGAACGAAGAAGATGAAAAAAATCTATGTAGGTCAACTTTAAAGAATTATAATTTAATAGACAAATATTTTACAACTGTCTTGAGTTACATTATTTTAAAATTCTGACGATTTTGTAAAGTAAGCTATTTCTCCATTATCTAAAACATAATGCAGTAAACTTATACCTGTGTGTAACAGGAAAATTCACTGTTAAGCACCTATTATTTATCATAAGTTATAAAAATATTCAGAGTGAAACACTTATTAAGGACGCATGCTAACTGCCACGTATTCGTCATGAAATCAAAGAGATTTAATACAAACAATTGTAAAGACTCATCTGTGAGGGATTTTGTTTTTACTAAGATGCTGCTGTCGGTTTGCAAGAAACCTCCGGCGAAGCATTGCATTCCAGGGCTGAAACACCAGCTGAAGACCCCACAGTAAGCACAAAGTTTGTCTACAGATACTTTTAGCATAAAAACATTGCCGAAGCTATTTTCTTTATTGTTTTCGGAGAGACTCTAAGTGAGAGGTTCTCCTAAAGCTAACAAAAAGCAGTCACGTTCATACAGCGAGAATCATTTATATTCGAGGATAGTCTTCATTCCATATTGATGTTGATCACTAATATGCAAATTTTGTATCATCAAATCCACTCATATGGAACAAAATGAGATAATACAGACGTAAATTCTTTCTGAAAGTGTTTAATTGAAGCGACATCATACTCTTCTTTGTGACACGAATGTACGATATATATACACGAGAACATGTAGTAAAGTAAATGCCAATGAAAAATATTCAGCAAAACAAAAAGCAAAAGAAAGTATTTAAAATAATCTTCTCTATACATTTAGATAATTCTTTTGTGCATTCTGTGGGCGACAAAATTTAATGTTCTATCAATCCAACTGAATTGTGTAAAGCCTGGAGTAAAATATGCTTCATGGCAGTTAACAACAACTGCATAGCCAGAGGGCATTATCAATAAGTCAAACAAATAAAGAACCAGTAAAATTCGAAAAAAGAACAACAATAAAACTGACCCAAGTTTTGTTTACGTTGGCTTACGTAGAGCACTCGAACGGGTTGATATCTCACAAAATATTTTAAAAAGTCATTAGCAACCATCATATTTCATCCAGTCACTTTTCTGCTTGTCATCAGATAAATTGGATTTTAATGTAAAAAAAATCGATTTATAAAATAAATGATTTTGCTTTATTTATTTAGGGATTAGGCGTGGACTTGAGTTTGACTCCACCACGAGCGGTTTTCTGTAAACCAGAGTCATGTAAGTCTAAACTACAACCTTTAGTTTATCAGCATTTCTTATGAGAATGTATTCTTTCAGATGTAGTCATGCGATCACGACTTGTTAGCTGGAAAAGGTTTTTAAAGCCCAGTTTTGTACCCTAGGTACTAAATATATAAGGTAATGTTATTAGAAGCACACATCATTACTAAGAGCATAAATTTAACTAAAATTAGTGTGTTTTGTAACAGTTTCAGAAGAAAACTCATGTGTCATCTTTGATGTCGATGACCTTCATCTTACCATCAAAAAGGGAGATATCACAGAGGAGGATGTAGACGTCATTGTTAATAGCTCCAATACTGATTTGGACTTGAGTAAAGGTTAGACACTTTGCTGCCTGACTTGTTTTGTTAACTGGATTATTATTTGTGAATAGCAGATTGAATTAAGATTACATCTTTTCATTTTGCTCGTGTTTAGCATAATTAATAAAATACTAGAATTTAATTTTTAAAAATGCCCACATGACTATAACTTGTGCACAGTGAAGATTTCATTTCAGGGTTCGAAAAGTTGATTTATAAAGATAAATACGTACCATTCACATGCGAAGATACATATAGCTGATGTTTTATATTACCGTTGACCTTACAACCTGACTGATGAATCTTACCAGCCGTCCTTTCTTTCTTCTTATGGTGATCTACCATCTGCTATCAATAATTATAATTATTAAACTCACGCGCTTATTATGATAGTGATTAACAAATTTGCAGTTATTTATAAATATTGTCTAATTTACTTCCTGACATATTGTGTCGCGAAAAGTGCAAGACGTTTTGCCCTTTACATTTCCCTCCCGAGCAGTGGCGTACAAATTTTTTAAGTTTTTGCTCGTAAACAGGATAACAATATCAACTCTTGTGCAGTAGATCAACAGGGTACAGACACCCAAAAGCAGCGTCAGCTATTTATAAGAAATGATGTAAACTTCGGTGTTAAGCAGCACATGGATTTTACGATTAACATCATCTGAAATATTAGAGATCGCTGAGAACAGACAAATAATCGCTTGTAATGTAAAAGCAAGAATAACTTAATGGTCCTTTTTTCGGCATTTTTGTTAAGCTAGTAGGAATACATACGTCCACATTTGTGTGATATCATAGGGTCAATGAATGCTTTTAAAAAATAACAACTGACTTTTAAATGTAAGAATGACAAATATAAGTAAAGATAACAAGAACGTATTATAATGTCGGTAACCTTTTACTAGGAGCTGTTTCTCAAGCTCTCGGAGCGAAATGTGGAAAAGATCTTGAAAGTGAATGCAGAAGCAAACGTAAGTAAATATTTACTTTTAAATATTTTATATCTACTCTACCCACGCTTCAAAGTACACACTCGTAAGATGATATCTGTCCTTAGTGTGAAAATACCATGCCTCACATCAGTTCGTCATTTAAAATAATACCTAGTGTTTCCTACAATCTTCTCGGATCATTAAAATAAAACATTACATATAAATGTAAAAAAATCTTAGTGAATGAACAATTTTGAAATGTTACCAGTTGAGAATAATTAACCATATGTAAAGCATCTGAGATTCTGGGATTTGTGTGTGTGTAAAAGACAATGACGTGTGACACATGCTTTATGTTTGCTTGCTCTTTTATTATGGGGGTGTGTCAAATAAAACATTTTTTGCATAGTACAATAGTACAAAGAGTAGAGAAATTAATGTACAGTAAAATCAGATGGACTTTTAATCCTTATAAATAATATTTATCCAGAAAACAAAGGAACAACAAGAGTATTACTAGTTTTCAATTTTTATTATTAACAAAGGTAGATAATAAATAAATTGATATAGGTAAAAAATATACTGTTTATATCATTATTATGCTTTTGTGAACACAAAACTCTCACCATTATAATATTTTGTGAAAAATAATATTAATTAATATTTCATTTATCAGTCAGTCGTCCCTTGACCAGCACCAGTCGTTGGGGGGATTACATGGATAGATGACAGGGCCCGTTACTCCTGTCTAAAGTGGGCGATATTCAGTAGGTCCTATACAGGGCGACTAGTCCAATCTTTGACGTTCGTAGGTCAGCTCTTTCTCTGACCACCGCGGAGTTGACTACCAGCCAAGGGATAGTCTTCGACAAGGTGTCGTGCCGGGTCACATGACCAAAGAAGACCAGCTTACGTCACGACTGTTGAGAGTAGAGGTTCCTGGTGTCCTGCAACTGTGGCCATCTTGTTTTCTACAAAGTTGTTGATTCTATGTTCTCTGTGTGAGATCCTGAGCAGCCTCCTTAGGCGAATGCCTGGATTCTCCTTTCCGTTTTGGAGAGCAGAGTCCACTTGTCACATTGGTAGAGCAGGGTCGGCACTACTAGGAGTTTGTACAGTTTGTACTTGTTAGTGAACCTTAACTCATGGCTTTGCCAGCTCCTGTCTAGTCTAGTCATTGCCGCTGTTGCTGTCGCGATCCTGATAGAGATATGTGTAGGGGAGCTTCCTTCCTTGGATAGGGTGGCTCCCAAGTATTTGAAGCTGCTGACCTCTAGGAGCTGTACCCAGTTCATAGAGATCTCTGCTTCTACGCTGCCATTGACCATAACTTTGCTCTTTTCAGTGCTGGTCTCCATTCCATATGCATTTGAACTGTCAGTATGTTGGTGAAGTCTTACAGTTCTTTGTTAGTGCCTCATAATAGGTCTATGTCGTCTTCAAAGCGTAGGTACAATTGAGATGGAAGTATGATGGTCGTGGAGGGTTTCGAGCGTGATGTTCTCCAAGAAGATATTAAACAGCACAGGTGATAGTGAACGTCCTTGACGTACGCCTGCTGTGATTTGAAAGTAAGCTCCTATTGGGCTGTTCAGCAGTACTGTACTTATTGAGCTATTGTATAGCGCTTCGACGACTTGAACGAGGCCTTCTTATATGTTGAATTTTCATCACGTGCCATTGCCCCTCGTGTCAGACTCTGTGAAATAACTTTTTAAATTCAATGCAGATATGGTTCCGCTTATGCTGAAGATCTAGAAGGATGCGACAGTTGAAGATCTGCTCATTTTTTGTATGATCTTCAGCATGACTTTGCTTGGGTGGCTGATAAGGCTTATGGCTCTGTAGTTCTGGCACTATTTGCTGTTTCCTCTTCTAGGGATGGGTATCATTAGTGATTGTAAAGAGAAAGGCAACAGGTAAGGCTTTTCTAAGAAAATAACCAAAGAAGATTCTATGTAGATAACCTATAAACTCACAAGAAACCAAAGTTGGCCATTCCCAAGGACAGCACAGGTGTGTGTGTGTGTGAGTGAGAGAGAGAGAGTATCTATATGAATGAGCGCGCGTGCAGACACACACACACACGTGTGTGTTTTAAAAGAGTATTAAATAAGTGCAATTCAGGTGCATCAAAGTAAGATAACGTCATAGGTACTTTTCGTGTCTACTTATGTAAGTTAAGCCTGCATGGCAACTGGATAAAACTTGGGGCTTTGGCAGGGGGCTTATATTGCTGTTTGGTTATGAGTACGCCTATGGTTCTCCAACAAATGTCTTATGTAAATGCTCATCTCAAAATCAAAATTCACATAATCAGTTAAAATTAATCAATAGATAGGAACTGTTGTAACCACTATCTATTTAATATGGGGTGTGTGTAGCGCGTACAAATCAGCGAGAACACACTGTAAAGGGAGATCCCCATCGACACACATTCCCATTTCCCCGTCTTTTAAAAAAACTTAATATTATAAATTTATATACAACGAGTTTTGTTTTTATATGTGAATGCAAATTAGTGTGTAAATATCTTTTTAAAGATATAATAAATGAGAGAGATTCCTGACAGTCTCTAACGAAAAGTTGAAAGTGCGTGTAAGACTTACAGAGTCTAAGGGTAGGAGTCACTTAAGATATTCTTCCGCATCACATTTAAGCAGCGAAATGTCTGTCCTCGAGGCAACAGAGTTCGCGCTTACACAGCCGACGATTGTTGTCAGACGAGGCAGTTCGTTGTCCCGTCGCTGCTGGGAGTAAGTCGTCTATGTAGTTGGTATAGTAGCCCAGTTGTCTGTTGGGGTTGAGTGGGTAGGTTGGGGGAAGCTGTGGGCGACAAGTTGAGGGCTCCTACTGCGTATCCTTTTTCTTGTGTTTAGGTTGCTGATGGAGCTGTACCCGGCTATCCTAAGGGGATCGTTGTTGTTGTCCTCCGCTCGGCATATGGCGTTGTCTTTTTCATGTTACTCCAATCAATTTTCTGTCTATTGGACCCAAGTCATCATTTTTAATCTTTATCACAGATAAGTCGATTAGCTTTACATACAGTCTACAGATGTAGACCACACATCTGCTACACCAAGCTTGTATATTTAGATGAGTGACGTCTTCAGTGATAACAATTCCGGATCCCTTCGCGGCTAGTGGTTTCATGATTCTTTCCTTGTCTTTTCTGGACACAAAAGTAACTAATACTGTCCTTGGTCTGTCTTGTTTAGGTCTTCCTACTCTATGCAACACTGAGATTTTATGTGTATCGATGTCTGGGAGGCCGAGTGTAGAGTTGACAATATGTAAGAATTTTTTTTCCACATTCTTCACCTTTTCATCCTTACCATCCACTTGGAGTCCATGTACCCTTCCGGAGTCTCTTCGAGAGTACTGCTTAAGCAAATTTATTTGTACGGGTGGTTAAACCATAAGTTTATTCTTTTAATTCTTTGATTTGATGCTGAAGTGTTCCTACAGCTTTTTTTTAGCTCATCGTTTTATTTTTTAATTAAGGCCAAAGATGCTGCTCGCTAGAACTTTGATTTTGCTGTCGATATGCTTTGTTAACATGTGTTATCCTTCTTTAACTTGTTACCTCAACACTTCAGTCGCTTTTAGTAGCAATTTCTAAACGGTTACCTATTTCGTTGCTTATAGTTGTTGCAGTGGGAAAGACGTATGTCGGTCACAAGACTGAGGTTTACTTTTTTTGAGCCACGTTATCTGCCCTCTCACACTGTCTTTCTTCTTTTCCTTGGGACTCTATAGTGTTTTGATTGGAAGTGCTCAACATACTATCGTCGGAGTTAGCTCCTGTTTCCTCTTTCGTTTGGTCGTTTTTTATGTGCCATCTTTACTTGAATCAGAAAAAAAAACCACCGCCACCGTACGACACAGTTCAGCAGCTTTCCACAGAAGTGATTACAAGTCATCGTACAGTGTCATCCTCAACTGCAGTACTTTCCTGCTTTGGATTTCCCTCATTTTTCACAATGGGAATCCATCGAAAGGAAAACCTTTGATCCAAACTAATAAACAGTGACTTATGAAAGTGTTTAATCCACTGACACAGATCGGAAAGTTTTTTTCCCATGAATAGAAGCATTTTTTTTTTCACACAGATGCACAGACATGTCCAGCCTTCGCCATGTTCATCGCTCACTTCCGGTCTTTGGAATATAGGAAATTTTGGAAGTTGTTAGCTAATTGATCTGACAATGGTATGTCGTGTCCATTTTGTAATCTCTTATCTGTGTCGTCCACATCAATTTCAGTTGCAGATATGAGCAAGCATCATTTAGTAATGACTGCAGCATACAATCTGAAGTGCAAACATATTTTGCACATAGATGCTACACTCTACTTTAAATCTGGCAACTGGGAAAAACCTTATGAAGCGGTTCTTCGTGAAGCAGAAAAAAGGGGGTTGCAGTCCCTAGCTGTGCCCGCTCTCGGAACAGGTAAAGGGTAGGAATTAGGAACTTCCTTATCTTCATCGTGGAGATAACAGTACAGTGAAGCTTCCACAATTACAAATTTCTAGTGTTATTTGTATACTCTCTTGAGTGCACGTCTGTACAACTTATTTGCTTGCTCAAGTATCACACACAAGAAGTAGCACTGTTCTATTATTCTGAATGATCTAAATATATCATGCAACACTCGGATATCATCTCTGTGCCTTCTTGAACAAAATCATAATTCACTTTTCATTCTGACCTTTCTTTATTATTATTAAATACATGCAAGGCCTTTACATAGGAATTAACACTTTTATACGTATTATTCAAACCCATTGTAAGCTCTTGTCATATTGTTTAATATTCCTGCTTAATTCTCTTTTTTCAGGAGTATATGGCTTGTTACCAAAAGCCTCGGCACAAGCTCTGGCTATGGCTTTAAACGCTCATACACAAACCATGAGGACACTGCGGAGAGTTACAGTGGTTCTGACTGACCACAACACGGTGAAGGACTTCACTGATGTTCTTAGAATAAAAGGTAAGCAAGCTATTGTTACGTGTAGGTGTACATGGTATCTTTGAGTACTATGAATGTTAACTAGAATGAGAAGACCTAGAGTGATTTGTTACTAAAGAAAGTTAAGAAACAGATCCGGACTATCTCAGGCTGCCATGTTGTTTTCAAACTTCGTTCTAAACATTTCCACATTAAAGTAAGGTTGATATTCTTTTGGATTTCATCTTTGCAAAACACTTTCTTTCTCGTAAAACACTTGATTTTTATCGTCTTGGCGAATGTTTTCATCCTAGTAGACTTCATCATTTTCTATTTCTCTCTATCATAAATTTGATTTCTACTGGATTGGATTCCAATTTTTTCACTGTTCCTCTTGAATACAAAAACCAGCGCATTTATGTTATTTTTTTTAAAGCAGAAACATGTATTTTGCGTTAATCTGTTGGCAGTTTTTGAGACAAATGAGGCAAACGTCAGTATTGATCTCAGAGGTCTTCATCTCACCATCAAGGAAGGAGATATTACAGAAGAAAATGTAGACGCTATTGTTAATAGCTCCAACCATACAATGGACTTGAGTCAAGGTTCATCTCTTTTCTACTTTGTATCTTCTGTATACTATATTAAATTATATCCATGGTACAAGATCTCGGACAAACTATATAGTTTTATTTCTGTAAGGCAGTATTTAATCAAAGACTTAAGTCTTTTCACTGCTGTGGATTAGCTCTTGTTGATTAATACTAGTATTCATAAAGGACATTTATTCGTGTGTAAGCGAGTTCAATGCGCTATGAACAAAACCGAACAAACAAAACCGAGAGTTAACCACATGATACAGAAAAAAGCACCAGAATGACACAGTGGCATACAAAAACGAAGTGCCAGGACGAAGAGAGGAAAATTAAGAAGTTAGCAAACAATTCTCTAGATTTCGAAAAAGGTATAGAAAGTTCCAAATAGGAATGTACATAGCTCCTGTTAACATTGGTACCCACGCCACCCCCTCTCCCAGAATCGAACTCAGAATCAGAATTACTTTATTAATAGGCCATTAGTTCATTTCAAGCGATAGAGCATAACAAATACATCAAAGATTTATACACACCAACTGCATAACAGGCAATAGGATTGTCATCAACACGAAGGTATTAACATTTTAAGAAGAGTCACAATGTGCTCTCTTACAGTTATAGAAAATATACCAAGTAACATGATAAATTTAGATAAAATACAAGTACAAAGAGAACACAGAAAAATAAGGTTTTTTTAGGGACATATCTCTCTGGTCTAATGCTTCGTATACAAATGCTAGACAGCTAGAGGGTTAGAAATAGTAGTTCTAGTGTCTGCCATAAGTTGAAATCTGACTCGAGAAGGTCTTTTATGATATTTTACGGTGATATAGCTTTCTCGCAAATCAGAAAACAAAAGGACAGACAAAGAGAAAGGGTATTTTGGTTTTTCCGTCCGAGCAAGAGAGAATTTTATATCCTTATTTTCATCATAAAAGCAGAGCCTATAGCATTACAAGTCTGAGACGTCTAGCCTAAATCTTATCAGGGCATCGCTCATAACAGTAATTAATATCTCCAAGAAAACTGCTTTGTATTATGGAAGATTCGTATAACTTTGAGAAAGAACCTTTGACTAAATTTCACTGTATTATGCCATTCTTCATAAAAACAATCAATTTAACATAACCTGGATTGCATCAAAAACATTTGGCATTGGCAACACCTTAATTGTCCCAAACAAAAACGTAGCCGTATTTGTACAGTGTAGTCATGTAAAAAACCAAAAGAGCAACATATTAATTTCTGTATTCTTAGGAGCTGTTTCCAAAATTCTGAAGGTAAAGTGCGGAGAAGAGCTTCATAATGAATGCATAAAAAAATGTGAGTAAATATCTACTGTATCAAATTACCTTTATCAAACCTTTACACGTTTTACGATTCTTACTAACAAAATATTTGTAAGATGACTTTTTCATTTTCCCAGACGTTTGAGTACGAATGCTCCTTTTTTCTCATTTTGGAAAAAATATAATGACTTTCATTTAAAGAAATATATTAATAACAAAATAAAAGGAAAGTTGAGAAAAGCAACATGCTGTTCAAGTATAATTTAACATATATTTCTATACTTCTATATTTCAAAGTTTGTTGTTAGGATAAACATAAACTGCTTTGATGGACTGGTGCAATCTACACTTTTTTACTCCTAACTTTTACTCCTGTGTGTGTAAATGTCTGTATGAGTATGTATGCCTGCCCTTGTGAGCGAAGAAAAAATTCTGTCCTGGGTCTCCTGGACAGAGAATAAAGTCTGATTTGATTTGATTTGATTTTTGATTTTGATACAATCGCTTAAGTGTACTATCTTCTATATGACTCGAATATCACGTGTTGGAGACCATTTGTATATATAGACAAAACTGGTTACGTCTTCGAACCGCACTATATTCATGTGGATGTCTGCTTTGTAGTCGCCGGTAACAAAGACTTTACTCTTGTCAAGGCTGGTCTCCATTCCAAAAGTGTTTTAATGGCTGTGAGTCTATTGGATAAATTTTAAAGTTTCATACTAGTGCCTTCTTTTAGATCTATGTCATCTGCACAGACAGGATGCAATCGTCCTTCAAACGATGGAAGTGGCAGTGTGATTGTTGTTGAGAGTGTCACACATGATGTTGAACAGCACAGGTTATAGACACCCTTGACGTACTCATACTGCAGCGTGAAAGAACTCTTACATGTAGTTATCCAGCAATTTTGAGCTTGTTGAGTTGGGATACAGCGTTTCGACGACTTGGACGAGACCTTTGTAATCTTTGCGGATGAAATTTTGCGTAACATGCCATAGCCTCTAGCGTCAGACTTTGTCAATCGCATGTTTTAGTCTGTAAAGTTATGATAAAGGTGCTGAAGATTGTAGAGTTGTGGTAGGTCTCGTATTGTCTCGTGTACCAATGGTGTCTTGTGTCTGACGTCTTGTGTGCGTCATTTGTTCCACGTCACTTGAAGCTGAAAATGATGTCATGTATAAAAGAAAAGCAGTTGCTCTAAAAATAGTCAAATGAGCGGGAAAACGCGATAGTCTTAGCCATTTTCTTTCTCTCTCATTGACATTCCTATGAATTTGTGCCTCTTTAATTCCGTTCACCTTCAAATCTCTTCATCCCCATCGTCATCTAAAAGGTGCTTGTCGAGCGTTGTGTTGTGTGTGTAATACGTCGTGGGTATGCCAGCTAAGTGTACGTTCGTCATATTACAAAGATGCTTCTCTATCAGAAACCAACAGTTAAAAATATGCTCAACTGTACTCTTACCTTGTCTAAAGCCATCCTCTTGTGCTAGCTAGAAGTTTCTTCAGCGGTGGTGCTGATGCAATTCTGATTTACTTTTTCACATGACTTTGCTTGGATAGGTAAATAAGCTTATTTTCTGATGTTCTGACACTGTTTGCAGTTTCTTTTATTTTTTAAAAAGAGGTTTGACTAGATACTTCCAGAAAGACTCGGGGTTACAGAGGAGTTAGGGCATTTATATATACTTTGTAGTCCATGGAACATAAAATTTGTAAAGAAATAGGAAAAAAGCAAAGAAAGTTCCGCAGCTTGGTAGCTGTATTTGGCCATGCCTTACTTTTTTTATTCAATTCAATTCAATTCAATTCAATTTAACTTTATTATCTCACTAGGAGAAATTACAAGACGTGGTAAAACAACTTGCTGATAATAAAACTTATAATAAAAACTTAATAACAACTTAATTCCATTCAAACTATCATCTCACACAAACACCTACAGTCCATGTAAATACTCAACTAAATAAGAAACAACACTAAAACTATATTCCCAAAACCACACACCCACACCCTCACACTCACAAATCCTTCCAACACTTATTCAGTAAGACAACAGACTGGTGTATAAAACTACTCCGAGAACGGGCAGTGGAAGCTCTGGGTACAATAAAACGTCTCTTGGACGGAAGAAGGTTATAGTACTGAGCTAAAACATGTGTACTGTCTTTCACAATCGCTCTCGCTTTCCGTACTACTCGCCTCTCATACAACTCACTCAGACACTCCTGCTTCTCCCCAATCACCTTCCCACTCACACGCACAACTCTATCTAACACATTCCTATTACTAGCTCTCAATCCTCCATACCAACATAAAAATCCAAATGTCAACACAGACTCAAGAAAACATCTATAAAAAGCACTTAAAACCTTTTTGTTGACATCCAGGGAACGGAGTTTTTGTAAACAGTACAATCTAGATTGACATTTCTTATGAATAACCTCAGTATTGGTGTTAAAAGTGAGTTTGTCGTCAATCACAGTTCCTAAATATTTGTACTGATCAACACGTTCAACCTTGGCACCATCAATGTATAGGTCAGGGATAACAGTGCTCTTGCGTCTGAAATCAATCACCAGCTCAACATAGACAGAGTGTGAGTTGGAGAGTTTTTAGGGCATGACATAAACAGCTAACCTCCCGTTTGACGTCTGATGCATAGATTATCCTTTGCTGCTGGATGATTTCCAATTTTCTAGCAGTATTTTAATATATTCTCCGAGCAAGCCACAAACCTCACACTGTTCTCTGCAAGACCCTCTGTATCTTAAAATCTCGTGCAAAAATGCAGGTCACGTGATAAATTTAATAGGTTGCTTTAGTTTCTCGTAAATAAAAAAGAAACCTTTGTAACAGCTGAATGTTTTCTGTTTTGTAAGAATAAGAATGCCCCATGATGCACTTTTAAGAACTATTTTGACTTAGAAAGTCGTGTATATCAATTTCAGGTGCTGATATGCACCGGGATAAATTAGTGATGACCTCAGCATACAATCTGAAGTGCAAGAAAATTTTACACATAGATGCTGCGTTTTACCGTCAAAACGAAAAATGGGAGAAGGCCTATGAAGCGGTGCTTCGAGAAGCAGATAAAAGGGGTTTGCATTCCCTTGCTGTACCGGCACTTGGAACAGGTAAGAGTGATTAACTATTAACTTTTCTATTGTCCTCTTGAGGTATGCTATAACGTTTTACTTCTGGAAGATTGTGGTTTGCGTAGGTTTGTGCATGCATGTATTAAGCAAAGTGAGATTATATGGACTTTTTCTGTAGATAACACATAAAGAAACTTATGTGAAAATCCTATTTTTTCAGATCAACATGTCGAAAGTGTTATGTTGTGAAAGTGTTCTTTTACAAAATATTTCTTAAGTTTATATTTCAAGAGAACATCGATTTTATAACTAGTTCTTCTCATAATTATTTTGTCTATTTTACTACATTTAGTCATTACTCCTGTCTTGTTTGATTTTGTTTACTGTCAATTTTGTTTTGATATACATTTTTCGCAATCTTTAATTGCACACGAACTCTCAATTCTTTGATAAATAAAACCGGCAACAACGACTATGACGACGATGATAATGATGATGAGTTTTAGTAAACCCGTTTTCTTGTCATTTTTTTAAAGAAATTTTTTTGAGTTCCCAGATCTTAAGTTTTTCTGGTAAAGATTTTTCCATGCTGCAGGAAACTGTGGCTTGCTGCCAAAAGACTCGGCACGTGCTCTGGCTGAAGCACTGACCGCTCATACACAAACTGCGACGAAACTGCGGAGTGTTACAGTGGTTTTGGTTGACAGGAGCGCGATGAGAGACTTCACTGGTATTCTGAGAGAGAAGATTCAATCTACCTCACAACCACCAAAACTTCATAAAAAAGATGTCTCTAAGGAGACGCTTTTTCAGAAGATTTTTGGTGAGATGATTGGGTATTAGGGGTACATAGGGGAAATTCAGAGTCACCTGTGCACCTTTTCTCAGTATCCTGATAGCCATTCACATCTCTGCCAGGCATCATAATGCCACCACTGCCCAAGCTTACGCTTTGACTTTCACTTACGAAGAGATGAAGTAGAAAAGTTCTACTATCGGCTAGAAAAATCTTCAGAGAGCTCAGAATTCAGTAGACTACTACCTGCATTCTACTGCGTAGACTCGTCCCACCTCTACAGGCACTTCCATTGCTTTCAGTTAGGGCAAGCACAGAGCACAAAATAATCTCTCTTTTTTTCATTGCCTCCACTACCTTAGCTTATCCATTGGTATAAACTACAAAGGGATGAGATCTCCGGACGCCTTTCTACTTGAAAGCCAAAAGTTCATTTCCACCCCTGGCAAGCGACCTTTCAAAGTATTTGGATCCTCAGTTTTCCTCTCTCCTTTTCCTCCCTCATTTATCTCTCTCTTTTGTCTCACACTAAGTTTTCTGAGTGCTATATTTTTCATGTATAAATTAAGTTTTCATACAGATATTAAAATTTAATTCATTTTTAAAATGAAAACATGCTGCTTCTTTCAGGCACGTGGAAAAGGAATTCAAAGCCCAAAACAAACACAACGCTAAATGTGTTTAAACTTTACATCTTCTCAGCAAGTAAAGAAAAAAGAGAGGAATTCCTGAAAGCACTAGATGACTTTGTGAAAAAGAAGTACGAAATCAAGGTGATCAAAGACCTTGAAAAGATGTCATCTGAAGAGGTAACCACTGTGATATTTCAAGTTGTATAGTCAATGACTGTTTCGTGCCAATAAACACAGAGACAATAAAATTAAAGAAAATCATTTCATTAAATAAAACATTATCAGCCAATTTCACTGAAACAGATCCTTTTTAATAACAAGAATTTAAGCTAGGCTGATATAAACCATGCTTTCATAATTCAGAAAAGTGATATTAGAGAAAGGGAAAGTGAGTATCGTGTGTGTTCACCATTGGCCTGAATGGAGAAAAGGTACCGTGTTCTCATAAGACTAAGCCAATGTTTTCAGTCTTTTGAGTAACTCCCTGCCACTCTTGCCAATCAAACTGGTACAGCTGATTAAGATCAACTGCTGGGGATGGTTGGCTCTAAGTTGTTTGTCCAGGACATCCCACAGATGGAATTCAGTGGGATTCAGATCTGGAAAACAGGCCGGCCAGCATATGCAGCTGACTTGGTGATGCTACAGGAATTCTTGACGACCCTGGCCCTGTGTGGTCTTGAGTTGTTCTGAAGAACGGCGCCTGGGCCAATGACTTGCAGTGCTGGCAGTACCTGAGGCTGTAAAATGTTTTCTCTGTATGCCATGCCTGTCAGATTGCTTTGCACCACAATGAGGAGCGTTTTGTAGGCCATCCCCATCCCACCCCACACTACGATGGATTCACCATCATAGCGATCGTGCTTCACCACGGTTGGATCGTGGTAAACCTTCCCCCTACTCTCTTTATCGTCTCTAGATACAGATTAAGCCCTCGTGGCAAAGCGAGGACTGCTTCCTACTGTTGCCTTGTCCATGCTAGATTGCGTCGTGCTCATGCAAGAAGAAAAGCGCGGTGTGCAGGTGTCGGAACAGGGCAGGCAGCGTGTCGCCTTGACTGAAGATTACTCCTGAGTTGGTTGCGAACCGTCTAGTCACTAACAGTTACGTTGGCAGCTGCTTGCAGCTGTCCCCAGAGTGTGCTGGCAATGGCCGTTCTCTGTCTTAGAACCGACAGAACAATGAACCTGTCCTGCTGTCAAGTGGTTGACCGCGGGCGTCTGGGATGTTTTCGCTCTGATACACTCTCCGTTGCATAATCGCGGTCTGAATGACAGAGCGATTAACTCCCAATCCACGGCCAATTTCTCCAACATCTACACCCTTCCGTATCCATGTAATTACCCTCCCTTTGTCGATAGTACTTAATCGTTGTTTCTAAGGTATAATTAAAAAAGCGCATACAAACTGACAATATACCTTCCAAGTACTCTAAAATTACTGAGTTAGGTTGACAATGGACAGGACTTGCACGTACAGCGCATGTTTTCTACTGTTCAATTGTCGAATAAATATGTTGCAGCTGCGTGCATTTTTTATGGGTTCAATGAACCCCCCCCCCTTTTTTTGTGCTTGATTTTTGCATTGAGCACGCACAAGATCAAACTGTATTATCATCAAATTCACCTGCACAACAAATTCACTAAAATTATTTTGAAGAAATGGCTTGTTTTGAACAATAGATATATATATATATAAACTCTGTGTTTGAAAATAAGGATTAAGATCATGACTTTCTTTATAAGTAAAATGATTTTACTAGACTAGTGATTCCGTACGTCGTGGCCCTCCATGTTAGGGAATAACGACTAACCCTGGCGACACGGATACGATAGTGTTGTCCCAGTGCAGGAAGTCATGTGGCTTCTTTGTCGAGTGATTGTTTGCTCCGATGTACTGTTGCCACATTACTCAGTGATAGACGCTGAGAAAAGCAAACCAACATTAATCGAACGAATACAATCCTGACTTCGATACGTTGGGATACGAGCAAATACAATGCGCTCTCTCCTCCTCTGAGAACGGGGGAGTCCCGTTTTCATTCAGCCTTAGCGCCAAACTTCTACTTATCATTGGTTGCCCTGTCCATAGGTTGCCATAGCTGTTTGTAGCTGTTGGTAGCTCCTTCACCTCGTTGTCTTCGGGTGTGGTCAGATTATTATATTATTCAGAAATGTCTAACTGGGTCTTAAGTATTGTTTAAGAGTGTCTAGCTAATATTTAAGCATAATGCTTGATTTTGATGTTGTTTATTAGTTCATACAAGTGGAAGAAGTGTGCAAGAATTTAAATGTGGAGGTACGAAAAGGACCTAAGGGACCAACACTGAAAGGAATGCCGAAGGATGTTGAAAACGCAAGAAATGTGATAGAAAATTTCTTCAAAGAAAAGGAACGAGAACGTCAGGAGACTGTGATAGCTCGCCTGGTTCAATGGTACTATCTGGAGGTAACTAAATGTTAACCTTGGCGCTTTCATCTGGCACTGCTAGCATTTGATTAGCTAAAAGCGCTTTAAACAGTTTCGAGATCATCTTGATATGCGTACTACTCGTTAAAGGGATACTCAAGGCTGTAATAAGGGTGTCGTGACAGTCAAAACGTTTAAAAATTATATTTAGTTACGATTGCAGTGCACGAGAGCAATGAAGAAGAAATAAATGATTCGTTTCTCACCTAATTACCACTTATTAGCACTATTTTGGTTGCCGATGTTCATAACAATCGAAAAAATCCAGTGAAATCGACCCTTGTGTCCTTCCGCCCACTAACCGCGATAGCTTCCCGGATGGTCAAGCAGACGAACTTTCGTGTGACGTAGGACCAAGACAGACAAGAAGTGTCGGTCATCATTGCTAGGATTTGAACTCGTAATCGGTGGTGGCTTGTTAGTTGATTTAGGTTTTAAAGTAAACTTTTCAAAGCATAGTTTTAAAAATTATAGAAAACAGTCTGTCTCACTTGCTAAGCAGTCTTGGTCATATGTCATAAGGTCACGTGACGAAGAACGAGACTTCGTCTATGCAAACGAAAGAGTCCTATGTTATTTCTCTTATTAAACACAACATTCTACAAAACTTTCAACTTTTCCCAAATGAACAGACACGAAAATAGACAAGTTTCAAACTAATCCTACTCTTTACGAGATTCTAAGCAGTTTCTTTTTGCTTTTACAATCCAACAGTCCAAACACTACACAAACACTACACACATTCCAAATCGGTTGTATTTTACATGCTTTTCCTCTTTTTTCTTATATCCGGAAAAATAGCCAGTCAATACACGCTTGGCAGTTCTGTGCTGCTGATTTTCTAGAGAGGTTACATAGTGTTTGAATGTAAATAAACCAAGGGGAGTAATCGCGTAGGTGTCGCTAAGTTGAAAAAAGGTTATAAGGTTGTGAAGTAAACGAAGACTGATACAGGAACTTGCATATAGCAGAATAAGATACAACCCTATGGAAAATGCTTAATAAATATTGCCTAGTCAAAAGCAGCAGGACCAAGGATGTACTATAAGGGAACCAAAAAGTGTTGGACAATCGTAATAAAGAGCGAAAAATTGCCGTGCATACTCATTTCAAACCAATGTTTCAAACGATTTGTGTAAAGCTTATCTATTGTATCTATGAAAAAAGCGCAGAACAAAATATCACCTTATACTGGTGTACAAACAGTATATCTGGAATTAGCAATACATGCCAAAGTTTCAGCAGCTGAATGCTTAATCAAAACACATAACCTGTCCATAAACTTAGTCTTTCTACACATTTTTACGACGAAGTTTGTCCTTTAGTTTGACGAGGGTTTATGAACCATATACCAATATCAAATCTGTGGTCACAAAAAAGTAATCACTGGCTGTGTTATCTGTTGCGTTTACAGGCAGACACGTATTTCCTGTCGTACTGCGACTTGGCGCCATCTAGACGGCTGTCACCCGTTCCCTCGGAATCTGTTCGTTTAATAAGACGCTGATAGCACCAGAAGATTAGACCTGCTGTATTTCCACTCCCAAAACCTTTTGTATGCCTAATCGTAGAAGGAGATATTTCCCAACAAAGTAGATGAACGTTATCAATGCTATTAAAACTATGTATCTAAGACTCTTTATCTTCATCAGAATAATCAAACTAAAAGTTTCCTATTCATACTTAAAAAATATCTAGTACATTATTTTACAGCATTATGACTCCTATTATTGTATGCTACAGGGGAGCACAACTGGAAATAAACGCAAATCTTTTGGGAAAAGAGAAAACCGGGTGATTGAGGAAGCTTTCCAAGACTTTCAAACAGACAAAAACAATGGAACAGCAAAAGTCACTGAAGAAGATGGCCACTTTTTTTTCATTAAATTTACAGACAATATGATGTACCCCGAGCAGCTTGCATCTGATGGCATCAGGGTATTCAGAAAAGAATTGATTCAAGGTATTTTCATTGTTTCAAACTCGTTTTTCCCTATACACAAGATTTTTGTAGATAGTACTTTACAGAAGACATAATTTTGAAAAAAAAACTTACTATATCGTCTTTTTAAATGTCATTGTTTTTTTATCAGTTTTGTTTTGTTCAACCCAGCTCGGAAAAGGATACATTTTTTGATAACCATTTTTTGCCAAAATGATGATTAACAGTTTGCGTTGTATGAAATTATTTTATTGACATTTCACTACGTCACTAAAAATATGCATACCAAACTATTATCTAATTACTATTAAGATATCATCGAAGTATTTATAAGAGTAGCACACGCACATACACAAATTCCCTATGATTCCTAAACCCAAACTTATAAATGCTATTAATGTATGTGCGAGTGTCTTTTAGATAAAAACTATTATGGCTACAGTGAGAGATAGATGACATAATGGTACTCTGGTACCACAAGGCGATAATGCGGCCTGCTTTTAAACAATCACTATAAGCTATTCCTACATTTCATTTTTGCTTATGATCTGCTGCATTATAATTAATAAAGATAGAAAACAAAATTCACACTTAGGGCAAACTACAGTTTGTGACATATTTGCTGTTTTCTTAAAATACCATAAAGAAATCTGAGTATGGGTTACAGAATAGTGTCACCAAAGAAGTTGAGAAGCAGCAGGAAAGTGACAAGTGTCAAGTAAACTAATATCTAATAATAAATTATATAACATGTATAACACATGTTGTGGCTATAGCAGCAGCAGGTGTAGTAGATAATAGAAAGCAGTAAGAGTAATGTTTGTTGCTTTTTCAAGATGGGGTTAGTACCGCAAGTCTCTTGCCTGACAAGTGGGAAATCCAAGAAAAGGACGAGGCAGTAAAGCTAGTGGCTCTTCACCCTGAATGTGAGGAGTACAGGAGCGTATATAGCAACATCTTGAAAACAGCTAAAGAACTACCTTCTATTGTATCGGTATGTAGTTTGATGAACGAATAAAAAACGATGGAGTAAAATGATGTGTATAATCGGTATAGATACCTATACGTTTCCTTTTTCACCCCAGTCGTAGATTTGGTCAAAAGGCCAGTATAAAAAGTATCACTTATTAGGTATATAGTCAAGAGACCAACCTGTTTGATATTTATCAAGAATAGACGACATACCTGTAAACATACACTGTGCTGTGTAGTTTTTGCAAACCATTCGAACAAGAACTAGTAAACGCACTAGTGACACGAGAAGCAAGCAACCAAAGTTAATCAATGAGCCACGTTACAACAGAAAATGAGTATCCATACTCTTTGACATTACTTGTAGAAGCGTCAGTTAGAAACTGCGCTCCCGAATTCGGGAATGAAACTACCTCAGTGCTTTTCCTTAAATGATATACACGAAAAACAAGAGTTTCGTTATCTTATATACAATTCCAATGCTAGAAATAGATTATTCCTCTTCATTTAGTGCTGTAAAAGCAGCCACGTCGTTACCTACACAGACATGGACAGTACTGGTTCGATGTTTAGGTCAATAAGCTTACTTAATTGATCGTTTTACTCAGAAGAGCCTTTTCGAGTAACTTGGTAATAAAAGACAATTTTAAGCTGGGCAAGAGATTTTTTGTGTCGCTAAGGATTCTTTAATAGCAGTTTGAATTTTTTAAACAATTTTTGTTACGCTTTGCGTGATTCAGAAAGTCAAAGATGTACAAAGAATACTAGTCATTACATGACGACTCTCACCAAAGTGATTATAATGGAATCTACTATTTCTAGTGAGTTAGTGCGAGGATAGGAGGCCAGACGGTGTGATTAATGAATAGTAGAGAGATGTATAAACAAATAAATAAGTTGTCACAATACGTTTGCCTTTATTGCTTCAGATTGAGCGCATACAAAACCCCGAGTTGCACACACAGTACGAGGCAAAGAAAGCTCAAATGATCAAGCAGAACAAAGGAATTCAGTCGGAGAAGACATTATGGCATGGTACCTCTTCTGATGTCATCCCGTATATTAATCGAGACGGCTTCAACAGAAGCTTCTGTGGCAAGAATGGCAAGTACTATTAACATGCTATAAAAATCTACTGATGATGTCAATAATAGCGAAATCAAGAATGGTCTTTGGCGTAAAATAAAGCTGTACTATCAAGTTGGCGATTGATGTGGTCCGCTTAAAATATACTAAGCCTATATAAGTAGCTCCTAAATTGTTTGAGAGGAAACTAAATTAAATTCTTATTTAATTAAATTAAACTAAACATTTGTTTAAACATTGGAAAACTGCTCATTTTGCTCACCGTTAACTAATATGTAGCGTTCAGAATATCGATAAACGTATTCAGTTTTGTGAAGGATTTTGCGCGTGTTATCATACTTATATAAAATACACATCCCATATACCGTTAGTAAAAGAATAAAAGCACCTCAAAAAGTCGAATAAAAACGCAAATAAGCACACATAACAAAACGCGCGAACCTATTCACGTCCTGACACTGGCTATATTGTTGTTTTGTTAAGTAAGATTCGTTAATAGAGTAAATACTTTAATATTGAAGTAGATCAGTAATATTAGCCTAAAATCAGAAAATCACAATTCTTTATTTTTCATTTGTTTTTCAGCGACTAGATTCGGACTAGGGGTTTATTTCGCTGTCCACTCTGCTTACTCCATGCAAAAGCTTTACTCGCCACAAGACTCTGTCGGTAAGAGATACCTGTACCAGTGCAAAGTCTTGGTAGGACACTCAACAAAAGGCAACACTAAGATGAAAACCCTGCCGATACGAGAAGAGGAGATAAGATACGACTCTGCCACAAATGATGAACAAAACCCCATCATGTACGTCATCTTCCATGATTCACAGGCCTATCCAGAATATCTTATCACTTTTACATAGACTTTTGGGAAATGCCGTTAACAGGTAATTTGTTTCAGCGCAACATAGTCTCATCTTTTGTACTCAAATAATATATTTGAAAAATTTGCCGTTCTAGACTACGGCATATCTTACTAGAAAATACCTACAAATTGCTTACTTTTTGTGAAAAAGTATTTTAGATACTAGATATGCATTTTTTGGTAGTGTTTCGTAGGAAATAAATCATGTGTGCCAACATTGTCGAGTCTACACGTTAGTAGATGTGGTTTAATAAATGGATGACAATTTTAAATGGGAAACTTGATCAATAACAATTACAGGATATTGAAGTTGTTTAGAGAAATAAATACACAAAACTAAATTAGTAATGGAGAAGACCGGGAAACGGCCTGAACCAGGACCAGCTACTCTTCCCATCTCATCACGAAAAGACACTGAAGTGGTTTTCCGCTACAGGTCTAAGAATCAGAATAATTGAAAACCTGAAATTTCTATTGTGTTCTTGACTATTATTGTAATCATGTACAACTCTAATATTGTGTCATCCCATGAGTGATCGAGACATTATTGAAAAAATGTAAAATGTATTATATTCTTCTTCTTCTTCTTCTTCTTCGTTCCTATTCGCCCCCAGTAGTGTCGCAACCACACGCCGCCATCGGACCCGGTCCTGGGCGTCCCTTTCCAGCTGGCACCATGTCATGCCAGCTGTCTCTGCCTCTCTGTGGACTGATCTCCTCCATGTCTGTCTGGGTCTCCCAACCTTACGCCTCCCCTGTGGGTTCCAGCCCAGAGCCTTTCGCGTTAAATTGTCGGCTGGCTTTCGTAGAGTGTGGCCAATCCAGCCCCACTTTCGCTTCTTGATGTCTAGGCTGGCAGGGTTTTGGTTGGCTCTCTCCCACAGGTCTGTATTGGAGATCTTCTAGGGTCATCGGATGTTAAAGATGCGGCGCAGACAGTTGTTGATGAATGTCTGTATCTTGTTGGTGATGGCATTTGTCACCCGCCATGTCTCAGACCCATACAGAAGGACTAACTTTACATTGGTATTATAGATGCGGATCTTGGTGTGTAGAGACAAAGCCTTGAAGTTCCAGATAGGTCTTAGGGAGTGGAATGCAAGCCTGGCTTTGTTTATTCGGCTTCTGACATCTCGATCTGTACCTCCGTCTTTGCTGGTGACTATGCTGCCAAGGTAGGTGAAACGGTCAGACTCTGTAACACATTTTCCATGTAGTTGGAGTGGGGCTTCTTGCTTTATGTTGACCTGATTTACCTCCGTCTTCTTGATGTTGATGGTCAGGCCAGTCATTGCTGCTTCTTCTGCGAGCCGAGTGAGCTTTGTCTGTGTGTGTTGTTGATTGTGGGACAACAGGCTGATGTCATCCGCATAGTCAAGATCCTCAAGCTGCCTGGCGAAGGTCCACTGAACGCCCGTGTTGCTGTTAGAGGTTGTTCTTCTCATGATCCAGTCTATGACGATCAGGAATATTGTCGGTGAGAGCAGACAACCTTGCCTCACTCCAGTCCTCACTGCGAAGGGGTCAGACAGTTTTTCCTTGTGTATCACCCGGCATGTCGAGTTCTCATACAACTGCTGGATGATGGTATTATATTACATTTTATATTTTTAAAAAAGGTGTCGCGTTCCACCCCCAGCGTCGCCGGAAGTACGCTCACAGCCACTCGCACAGCCGGCCAGACACGCACAGACACTCGGCCGGAGGCAGCCAGCGACTTACCTCTCGAACCCGTGCACGGCACAGACCACGACAAAGACGGGAAAAACGATACAAGCACGCAGTTTAATAAAAATATAAACACGAATACACTTACACACACACCCACAAAAAAAAAAAAAAAAAACGGATCAAAAATACACCTACGAGTACTCGTCAAATAAATATAAAAACAACAGGGGACTGCCTCCCCGCAAAGAAGTTACAAATAGAATTCACACAGCAGAGAAAATACAAAGTGTACTGCGACACAGCACAGTCAAGTGTCCGCTCAAAAGCGTTCACAGAACCAGCGGTGCCACCCCCTCTCCCTCTGGACCAGCTGTCCAGCTGACCTCACTTTTCTCGTCCGGGTAGACCTTGGTCACGGAGTCTCGGCTCGCCGGCCCTCACCCCAGGTGTTCCCCCCGATGGCTGGGCCGTACACAGGCACAGCAGGGTCGCGCTCAAGCGCTGACGAGGCGATGAAGGCGCAGGGTCGACACAATAGCGGACAGTCCCACAAAAGAGGACGACGACACAGATGAGGAGCAAAAAACGTCCAGCGAGATCACAATTATGTTGAACATGTGGCATACGTGGAATACGGAGAAGACGTAATACATGTAGAAGTAAACAAATGGAAGCCTGTAGAAAAACAACAATTCATCCAATCAACATGCGGCACTCCAAACATTTCTCAGTTTCTAAAAACACCCTTGTACAAATACACTTCTATGACCAGCCTGGTCACGAAACCACTCGCTCTCATACAAAAATTCTACCGTTAGAAAAGTGGCCCTTAACTCACAAATTGATACATGGAAAAACGGGTGCGTGCCACACGCGACGCGACCCGGCCATTACAGATTCTAACCTAACATTGAAAAGCGACATGTCTTCCATTCAAAACCATAAACATAGTTGTAACATATAAAAATCAGCGCATCAGCACTCCAACCGAGAACTAAGGGCTCTATAAACTAGAATAGAGTGGAACTCAAAGAAAAAGACTCTGCTCACCCAAAACGGCTCGTGCTACGACCCGACGGTCAGCTGCCCTCCACAAGAGGAATGGCAGAAACTTTCCCGTGGATATCCGCGGACACTTTCCATACGAAGCCCACACGGCTTGAGTGAAACGGCGCAGCCTACACTGCCCGGCCCACACTGCCCACATTGGCCCGGCCTCCCGCCGTCCTTTCCGACACCAAATGCTCCTCTCTCCACAGAGCCCAGGTCAGAACTGCCACGAGGGACGCTGCTTTCTCGGGGTCACTTCCTGTCGTCCAGGGGCTGTGACCAATCGCCAGCGCCCACGACACCCAGGCCATGCCAAGGCGCGTGAACGCTTTTCACGCCAAAACCTTGGACAGGGCAGGGAGGGGCCCGACCAGTGCACCCCCAAAGCTCCCACCGCAGCACACAGCACTCAAGCCGACGTCACGTGACGTAGCAAGAGCGTGACGTAAGGCACGGCTACGGTCAGCGGGAGAAGGCCTTGACCTTTTCCCCGCGAACTGTACAAAAAACAGCCGTCAACCGTCGTCTGCTGTGAGCTGCCTTACTGAACAGGAGCGTCCCCAGGCGCTGACAGGAAGGCCGAAATCGTGACACGCGACAAAAGGAACACTGGTTTATCTGCTCGTAATTAAAGACCTGGTAATATACTAAAAATGTCAATTTGTATAGCAAAAGCATTGATGTTTCCCAAGTCTCTGAACTGTTCTTCCCTTACGTCTCATCTAGACAACTCCGCTCCTAGTCTGATGATCGTCTCCTTACTCTTCTTGTCACCAAAACAAAACATGTGGCCACAGGATTTTTAGTTATTGTGCAGCCATACAATGGAACATTCTCCCTTTCCATATCCATTGCATACCCACTATTGAATCCTTCAAATGTGCACTGTAAACACACCTCTTTCGAAGCTGTACTCCTAACAATAGTCCACACAATGTTAGTCCTTTGTCACACCCTTTACCTTTTTCCTCTTATTGCTACTTCCTGGCTCGTCTTCCGTTTGCTAAAATCATGATACTCTCAGTCCTTATTACTTAGATCCTCTTTAATTTTCTGTATTTGTTTTTGTTAATCATCAGTACTGTTGATTTTCCTTCCTTAGCGTATATGATGTTTGTTCTTCTCGAATGTTGCTTATGTCTAGTTCTTGTTCTTAAGCACTAAGAGTATGCTCCTTAGGAGTGCGAGTGCGCTAATGTTTCATGATGTAAATGAGCATCCTAAAGTAGCATCACTCAATGACGGCTAAAACACTAAAGAGATGATTTCAGGACATGAAGGCTCTCAGACAGCGATGGTGATGAGAGGGACAAAAGTAGGGACAAAAGTTCATTTTCAGTTAGCACTAGGTTACTGGACGATAATGATCGAGTCTCATCAATTTAAAGGGTTTCTTTCACATCCTCTCTCGTTCTCTCTTTCCTTCCTTTTCATATATTTTTACGCTTTTTAAATGTTACACTGTAACTCTATTTTTTAAATTGTTGTGTTTGCATTCTTGGACTAATCTATAAAATGAGAACGCACAAAAGTCGTTCATATAGTCTGCACATATTTGAAACATTGAAGTAGAGAAGAAAGGCTCACTCAGAGGTGAATGATAAACTACATGCGACAGAAGTGTCTTATGCAGCCTTGGGTTATCAGACATACAGGCCAAGAATCCACAGAAAGAATTGTCTGCTTTCTTGCATCATCACATCATAAATAATTCATGTAGCTGTGTTCTGGAAACGTGTCTATATGGTCTTCCATCTGATGTTTTAAATTTTATGTCTGAAAAATTCATGAAATCCCTTTTCTTTGAAATTTAGTGTTGACTAAATAAGAAATGAAACCCACAATGTTTTCAAATTTATTTTTTTGTAAAACTCAATGTATTCACACATTCTAGATGTACTTTTAAGGAAGTCTGTCATCAGGCGGAATAAAACTTAGATGCTTTTTTGTACATTTTATTTTTTTATATATAAATATTTCAGACTTTTATCTCCTTTTGGTTTTGATGTGAAATTCCTTCTTTTTGACATGTAAGCATTGATTATTTATGAAGTAATTTGTAGCTTTTTTTATAAATTGTCCATTTTTTTCCAAAAGCTCAAAAATCTTTCAGTTCCTGGCTTTTTTGTTGGTCAACGTTAAACGATAAATTGTTCATTGCACTCGCAGGGTATAGCGTGGAGTTGATGAACCGGATGATAGGGACACTTTTGGCTGTGTTGATTTTGTTTGTTTGCTTGTTTTGTTTTGTTTTTTGTTTTGTTTTTTTTGTTTTGTTTTTTTTTTTTTTGCATCGTTTTATTACGACGGCGGGTGTGGAGATGAATGAACTGTCTTTAACGTACTGGGTGATAGGATATTTTTTACTAAAAAAGGTAAAAAGGCGTGTCCTACTAGGGTAAGTGGAATGATGTCACAATATCTGCATAGCTCCGCCCACTGGTACGCCATCTTTGTGATGGTCGCAAAATTGCATCTTTGTGATGGTCGTCGACTATTACTCTTTATCAATTTGTAATTTCTCCTAGTGAGATAATAAAGTTAAATTGAATTGAATTGAATTGAATTATCAAAGCTGTATCTTTATGTCTTACAATTTTTCAGTTCCCTTTCTATTTAAGTGTAGGAAAAAGTCATTGCTCGAGGGAGAAGTATTTTACTTCTTATTTGCATATTACGAGATTTGATTATATTGCTTATTTTTATCAATTCCAACACATGATATAGCCACAATAGAATCAGTATTAAATAACAGGATAAACTGCTTTTATAATGAATGAATTTTTCAAGGTAATCACCTAATTCTGTACGTCGTCTTCCATTCCAATAAACATGTTTAAAAACACATGTGCCTTCCTTTCTTGTCTTTAATTTTGCTTACTTCTTTGTGGTATACCGATAAAGATGGCGGAGTATACTGTGCAGAATGTCACTGTCGTAACAGTGAAAAGAGTGCTTATTAAATAGCTTAACAGTATTTTGATTGCAGCCATTTTTCAGTTTTCTTGAGCGAAGACATTTTCACAGTATTAAAATAGAATCGTTGAAACGCGCGAAACCGTTCAGGCGTGTCGCCGTATTACTAGACCAGGCTACTGGACAAGTCACCTGTCTTACCTGCCGCACTCACTTCAAAATAAAATGACCCCACTTATGTTTGAAATCGAAACACATTGCTTACAAACAAACTTAGTTAAATTTTACTTTTATTAAATATAAA
The DNA here is from genome assembly GCA_004794325.1 of Pomacea maculata. Classification (NCBI taxonomy): domain Eukaryota; kingdom Metazoa; phylum Mollusca; class Gastropoda; order Architaenioglossa; family Ampullariidae; genus Pomacea; species Pomacea maculata. The sequence continues at coordinate 59,176 of SRHC01001052.1, forward strand.
GAAATATTTTATGGTGAATTCACATGTAAACGCTGTGTATAAAAATAGAACATCAAAATACCCACATGTACGTATGACATGGTTCTATTTTTAAATTGATACCTTCAAAGAATGAAACGAAAAAGCTGTACACTTCTTGGAAAGAAGTAGACGAGGTGGTCCACTCGACAAGAGATGTAGTGGTGAAATGGACTGAGGAACGCTGTGAGGACTGATATTATCTCTAAGTGAACAGCCGAGAAATAACAATACTGCTCTTCAATATGACAACAATATCGACTGCAGATGTGTGACATGCCTCCCGGGTATAGTACAGACTACAGTGGCACTGCTGGGTACTGACTGAGTGTCGCTTATTTACTGGTATGTATGATATATTCTTTCGTAGCTGCAGTAGTTGTCACAGAGCTTGTATCGGCAAGATTTTTTTGTTTGTCAGCCAGTAATTATAAAGTAATACTTACCAGCATTTATAGCTGTCATGCATACATTATTCATATCACAAACGGTGTAAAAAACTGAAAGTGATTTACGAAAGATCAGTTGATATGGGCGATTAATATCTAAAGATTGTTGATGGTCCAGAACTCCAGAAAGAAAGCTGACAAGCCTACAGAAAAATAAATGATGTATGATGCGGGTCTGTTTTAGTATCTGCTTGCAAAACTAGAACAGATCTCTCTACTTCTGGGAAAGAATTACAGGTTTAAGTCATGCATCCAGCGTTTAAAAGGCTCTAGGAGTTGTTAAAATATATCCATCTCTGAAAATTGCTGTGAGCTTGAGCATTTTTAAGTCACATTTCAGTAACTGTATTTTACTTGAAATGTCTTTAGTTTACTCTGGTGAATGTAAAACAAGTAAAAAAGGGTTGTAGATTTTACAACCTAATGTTATGTATTGACCCAAACTAGCTGGATTTTACTCTCGTGGTGGTGTCTGCTGGTGTGGGGTGGCCTGTCGGGAGTAGGAGTCAGTCGCTGGACACGGGTGGGCATGGCGACCGGTTTTCGGTATTTGGCGCCAAAAGTTAGACGCGGGCTGGGGTGAAGCAGCTTCCGGGTACGTGATGTGGGCCCACCCCAATCCGGTGGCGGGAAAATCTGGTGAGAGGGAGAGAACGTGACAGGGAAGTTTTAGGGTTGATTATGGGGAGAGGGTTGCCAGCAAGGCTGGCTGGCTGGCTGACGTAACGGGTAGGGCTGGCGGGCTCAAGCTTTTGGAAAATCTTATTGTCAGGTTTCCTACCGAGAAAAAGGAGCGGAAAAGGCAACCTAACATGTTTTCACTGTACTTTGCTGTTAGGTTTCACTTTGAAAGACATTTCGATGATGATAATGATGATGATGATGATGATGATGATGATGAGGAGGAGGAGGAGGAGGAACAAGCTAAAAAATTAATACAAATGCACATTACATACTAAGGTGATTGAGGATATGTACATATAAAGCTAAATAAAAGAAAAAATTGTTTTCATATTTCTCACGTATATAATAACATAAATGCACGTTCTTGAGTAGGCGACGAGTTTTCATATACATCTTTTTGTTTTTTAAAGTTTTTTCATTACTAAGATGGACCACATTGTATTGGAATTATTATAAAATACAAATCATAATAATAATGTATGCTGTGAACTTGTAACGCGCAATATCACGACCAAGATAGATCACTCTCTGTGCAGACCAATAATGATAAATGAAAGATACCAGCCAGTGGACAGTGAGGTTATTAACCTCAACCTGCTGCTCATATTTCAGACAGATATTGGGACAGACACCCACAATATGCTCGTGGAACAAGTCTTGTCTTCACTTTTTATCGTGAAATGAATCCATTGACAAGGAAAACTCATTTAAAGTAAATATTTCTAGGAAAACAATTTCAGCAACAACGAACAGAACATCAACTATGCATCTACACAAAGTAAATAAAATATTGAGTAACGACATGATATGATAGTAGTAAAGCCTAGGAGATTTGTAAGTTATAGGTTCGCCCCCATGCTGAATAGTCATATTTAAAGTGCAACAAATGAAGAAAATATTTCATTAGTACATCTGTAAAGTAGTTTATAGCTAGTTTCATTATGTTGACATGCTTTTCTCCTGTTCAGGATACAGCTGCAAGTCAATCACGGTCAGAATCCAGTCAGGAATAAACGGTCTTTTTGGCACCAAAACCGGAATCACAGCGATATAAATGCTGCGAAAAAAGTGACTTGAGACCAAAAAACAAAACAAGGTTCAGAAAAGATCAACAGTCTTTACCTGGACATCTATTTCTTGGGCCACCAACGCTTCCCAGTCTACACAAACCCAGTACTTTTTAACTAAACAATTTCTTATCCTCAAAATCAGAGCGTTATAAACCATTTTTTAATTTTTCTGTTATTATCTCCAGCTAATACACCCAGCTATTACATTTTGCAGCAAAATGCACGAAATGCCTTCACCAGCTGAGTGTCTAACTAACTAGACAGAAGAACATTTGCACGCATGGACTGGAAAAGACTAGCTTTATCCCGCATTTGAACAGAAGACACAACAGTCTGAACATCATCCATTCACAGTGCTTGTTTCTAATTACCAATAGAAATGGGTGCTAGTGATAGCAAACAACCCAGCGTAACTGCGAACTGGACAAAAGTCCAGACCCAAATGCCACAGTCTGTATTTCTAAACTCTGACCCAAGTGCGATGTTGGGAATGCCAGAAATCTGTAGCGAAGCTGAAGGTGTTACTTTTCTATCTCCAGAAACAGGCTTCCAAGTTCCACCTCCAGACACAAGTAATCGGCTAACATTAAACCGTCACAGTCTGACAGAACAGAACATTACACACACACCATTGCAATTTGGACCAGAAGACCAATACAGTTCAGTGGGCGTTCAGCAAGATCCCACTTTACAACAAAGTACAGGCAACCAGCTTCCCAATGCTGGTGAGATTAGGAGTTGGTCCCAACAACCCGGCATGATAGAGGAACGACCGGAAGCCCAAACGCAGATACTACCGGCTGTGTTCACAAACTCAGACCAAAGAACCATATTGGGAATTCCAGAATCTCACAAAGGACCTCAAGGAGTCCCTTTTCGGTATCCAGAAACATGTTTTCCAGTTCCACCACCAGACACGATTCCTCGGGTCACAATGAACCATCACAGTCTTTCAGAAAATGAAGTCCCACCCAAAACATTACAGAGTGGACAAGATGGTCCACTAGGTGCTCAGCACGACCCCACTTTCCTACAAAGCGCAGCTTCTGGAGCCCACTGGACACCACAATGGCGTCTACCCCCACCACCACCACCGCATTGGCAAACAAGACCAGCCGCACCATTTCCTTACAATTCTTTCCAACTGCATCCGAGTGTGTTCAGCTACTCACCTGGTTTGCCTGGCATGCACCCTTTCTTTGGAGTCCAGCCAGTCATGACCCATTTAGAGTATCCATATCCGAACTCTATGAATATGTTCAGCGCTTCAAGCCAACCCCCAGTGAGAGGTGAGTTATAGTAAAGTTTGAAAAATATTTCAACATCTGACTATATAATAAAAATTGTAACCACTGCCTGTGAGAATGTTACAGTTTTAAAACCATAAAAATTCAGAGTCCGTCATTATGTCAAAAATAGCCAATAGCATCCAGTGAATGACATTCAGCATGTTGAAATGTCATAGTCTGACCAAGATTAAGCTCAGCTATATTGATGGTTATTCTCTAATCGAGATGCTATGATTTGGGTAATGTTCCCACATATTTTCGCTTGAATTACTTACTTTGGCGTAGTCACTGTTCTTTTACCACAGAGTTTGGACAGATTCGTTGGCTGCTTAGTTTCTTCTTAGATAACGATTACTTCCCAGCCATTCGATCACGAGGTGAAAATCTTTAAGTCTTTTCCAGCCTCATTAGAAGAACGACGTTAATCGTTATTTGTGTTTGAAAGACAACCTGGCAAATTTTCAGCATCAACACAGCACTCTAGATAATTTGTCCGCTTTCAGTAAAAGAAAATGTTTTTATAGAATTTAAGCATGACCTATTCTGTGTTGAAGGCTGAAGAGCCATAAACAAATATTTGACTAAAATTTGTTTGCCCTTTCAAACTTGCTGTATTCCACCATTGTTAAGAGAATCGTTTAAAAACATAATAAATTCGGTCGTTTTTTAATTCTTGGACTTCTGGTTTTCTTTCTTTCGCGTTTTTGAGTCTAGCTACTAATCTTATAACAGAGCAGACAATTTTCATTATGTGTCAGTTTAGCAGCTTATTCACTGACTGGAGTTATATATTGCAATACCCTTTGCAGTTGTGTAATTCAGAAAGTAAGTCTGGTACTGAAAACATACAAAAATGTATGCTTAACATTTTGTTTTAGCTTGGAAAAGTCCGTATATAAGATTTATTAAAATGCTGTCATTGAAATGCTCGATGTAGAATGGAGGAATCTCTTCTTTAATTCAGGCACAGAACCGGCCGATGGTCATCTGGAGAATCCTCCCTCTCGCAGACACACACAGAAACCGAGGACTACTTATCGTGAAGGAGGAAAAGGTTCTAAACGTTTTCAAAAGTCGTTGAGGGAGAAAAACGGTAAAGCACAACATTTTCAGTGTCTAAATACTGTGTAGAAGTGTTATTTTTGTCTGATTTATTACACATAGCAAGTATTTATGGTTAATTATTTAAAACTTTAATAGTATTTAGTTTGTATAACGATTCTATGGACTATTGAGATCTATAGAATATATAACTAAACGTTTATTGAAATCACAGAAATTTTGACAGGAAGTGTGAATAATTTTATTTCTTTTTTAAAGTCCTAGTGTGGTGCTTAATTTTTGTTTTAATAGATAGATGGTTGTACGAAAATTGATATTAAGTCGTAAAAGCGTTCAAACTTCTTGAAATTTATTCATTTGGACACACAAGGCAAAACGTTCATTATTTTATTAGTAGATCTTTTATTTTAGAATAAAAGATTATGTTCAATGTCTTGTAAAGTTTACTGATGACAATGTGACTTTACCAATAAAGGTCTCACCTTGATTTTGGCTCGTTTAGCATCTCACTGCCATGCAACCATGCATTATGTTTAGTCTGTAGGTGTGGCAGAGATATTATTCTGAATTCCAAACGGATGTGACGTGTCTATAAAAATTAAGGTTTGCGGTGTTTTCTATTTACACCTTAGTCAACAGCAGTACAGATAAAACACTTCCAGCAGATGGATACTCTAATGTCTCAGAAGAACCCATGGACATTGATATGGTTTCTCTGGAACCAACTACAAAACCTGGTGAACATGAAAAAAATGAAGGTAAAGCTTGTAAAACTGCATTGGCTCACTCTTCAATCTCCTTAAGCATTCTTCTTATGTAAATAATGTTCCTGAAATGTAAGGACGGATATTTTATTTTGATATTAAAATTAATTACTGATTCTCATTTTCCCATAATTAGGAATAAAATTTAGTTTAATCTCATCTTTGAACTATGTTTGATTATAATGATATAAGATCTGAAACAAAATAGTTCTTAATGTGTTTTTGTATTACGCACATAAGAAAGAAGAAAAAGATAAACGAATAGAACAAATAATAAGTTGAAATAAAACTAAATACACAGGAATGCAGACACAGATGGCGATAATGGGTCAACACGAAGGTCAGGATGGTATTTCAGAAGCAGGGCCTTTCTACCCTGACAAGTTAATGATCACAAGCATGCCTCGCAGTGTGACCAAGGAGTTGCTGGTGAACTACCTGGAGAGCATCACCGGCCAGGATCACACACAACTTCAGTATTGTGATGAGCCTGGAGATGCCCTGGTCACCTTTAAAGGGGAAATTGGTAAGTAAAAAAATCGCCTTTAATTTATTTCATCAAATGCATGAAATATGTTTAGTATTTGTGGCTGATTACTGTGAGACAGAAGTGGGGAAATCTAACGACGCTTGTCTGATATTTTCTTGCCTGTAATTTAAAACTTACAAACTTCAATGACATTTACTTTTGTATCAGCACCAAATCTTCAAGTTGCAATGGGCACAGTACAACAATACATTCTAATAACACCAACTGTTGGGAAATTGCTCAGCTTTTTTGTGTTTCGTCAGTTTGTCGTTAATAGAGAAGCTCTACATAAAAAGTGCAAAGATGTTTCTAGTGTCAGGCTGTATCGTTTAGGTGTTTCTTGTCTACACTTGTACAGTTTTTAGTGTTATTGATGTATATCGTGATTTAACAGATTTTGAGACAGTGAAGCGCAGATGTGAAGCACAGCCACTTAAGAAGCAACACATGACAGCGCACAGAGTTCCCGTGTCCAGCAGTATTCTAGTTGAGAACCACAGCCCCAGCACCGATGCTGAGGATTTGCACAACTACTTTCAAACCCCACGAGCTAATGCTGGAGCAGTACTTGAAGTCAAGCCGATTCAAAACGCTGATAAATTCAAAGTCGTCTTTGCATCTACGAAAGGTAAACAAAATCATCGTCGTAATTATCGCCATTATTATCATCCTCGTTGTCACCATGAGCATCAGAAGAACACAGATGATGGTCATGGAAATTTTGTAAATAATAAAAATAATAATACTATGATCTATGTCCACGATCTATTCTTTTAAGTATCAAGGGTGGATAGGGTATTACCAGCACAGTGTTTTTGATTGTCCCATTAAAAGAAGACAAGATCAGTCAAATAAATAAGAGCAAAGATAAGCGGATTCACTGTACAACTACAGGCTCTTGTCTGTCTCAGCGACTGAGGGTGTCCTGAAGGCGATTCACAGACTCGGAGGCTGGGAGCTGCGGGTCTCGCTCTATCTGGAATGTCTGGGACCCTCAGGAGGCAGGACAGAGCCCTACGTCTTTGTCCCTCCCCCTCCTGTGGAGGTGACAGAAGAAGTCAACCAGAAAGTCTGCTTTCTAAAACACAGCGCCGACATGTTGAACTGTTTCAACGACCTCCTGTCGCAGGTTCATGCCGAAGCCACTTTAGTGGGGAATGTCCTCAAGGTCAACTCTACCCTTACAGAGTCGATGCAAAAAATTTTTTTGCTGGTGGAGAAATGGAGAGAAAATGTAAATAAACAACTTGTTACTTGTTTTGACTTTATAAGACTAGAAAGAATACAAGTGCAGAGAGAAATTTGGTTACATGTAAAAAAAGCTGTGGATGAGTCTGAACTGAACTCTGAAGATCTGATGATAATGCTTGCAGACGATTGTTCGCTAGTGATGATGGGCAGAAGCGACACTAAAGGAGACGCATTTGACGATATTCAAAACTTTGTTAAGATCAAACAGGAGCAGTTGGACCTTCAGAAACTTGAAGTGAGGGACACTAAGAAACTAAAGACATACCAGCTTGACCTCTTGAGGTCATCACCTTTTGTCTCTGACCACAAAGGTCTTAAAATCGGATTAAAAGAAGGACACATCGCTTTTGGTGGTTCACTGATGGAGGTAAGAGAAGCGCAGGTGAAGATGTATGACATCCTCAATGCAGCCTCATCGACAGTGGTGACAAATATACCTGACATTCACACCTGCATGCTCAGCACCGACCAGTCCCGTGTTGCTGTGAGGAAAAGACTCAAAAATGCTGGAGTCGGTGCCACGTGGGAATACCACCATGAAGGAGTTATTACTGTTTACAGCTTACAAAAGACTTCTCTTGCTAAAGCTGTGCGCTTAGTTCAAACATCTTTCAAAAGTGAACACATAACCTTGAACAGAGTGTCAGTGTGGGAATGGAAAGAGACGGAAGAGAAACTTCTGAGAGAAAACCGCGGACTTGTGAAGATTAGCACTGATATTTCCTCAGATGTCGGCTCAGAGACCTGCACAGATCGGCGAATTATAATTTTCATCACAGCTTTCTGTGACATAATGCCAGCTGTGAAAGAGCATATAACAAAATTTGCTTCAGAAAGAACCATCTATTCTGCTGTCTTTCAACTTTCTCTAAGCCGCATGAAATTTGTGTCAACTTTCTGGGAAGAAAAACTTTCAATCATCACGAGACTGTTCACGATGCGGGACAAAGTACGTGTTACCCGACAAAACATTCAGGTTGAAGGAACGAAGAAAGAAATTGACCTTGTGAGAAAACAACTGGCGAAACTCGCAGAACAAATAGTTTGTACGGAAGAACTGATCACAAGAAAAGAAGCCATCAGGTTTGTTTCTGAGTTATTTAACAGTCAGGAGCTGGAAGCCATTGCGTGTACATCCAAGTGTGTCTTGTCTCTACGTCCAGAGAAAGCGGATGTTCAGGTAAGAGTTACAGCATCCATATGTTCATTATTTTTCAGAAATTATAATCTTATCGCTCCTAGTGGAGGAGAAGTAGAGGTAGGATCAGGTACACTATTTAAAATTACCTCTTGGAGGTAGGTAAAGTCGTGCTTGGCTGTCTGACACAAATGTCGAAATGTTTGGCTTCTCTGAAAGGGATGGTGTTTTAGGGAACGCCATCATCTTATCTAAATCGAGGTACTGGATAAGAATTAATTTTCTATTGATTGATTGGTTTATCTCTGTATGTACTTTTCATACTACTTTCTCTCAACCTTCTAAACTAACTTGAAATCGTTTTTGTTAACAAAGTCCTTTTTTTAATGTGGCCTCGTTCAGCATCATATTGTTTTACTGAGGACTCATAGGAGGTAGGATATTCGTTGTTATATGAATGGTTTACCCGTCTAGAACCTGTTAAATAGGCATTTTACAAATGCTGCAGCTGATTATGATGCTGCTGATGATGCTGATGATGATTAATTGTACATGCAGTGCATGACTAGTCACGGCTTGATTGTTTTGACAGATGGTTTTCACAGATGAGCCAGCTGAATGTCCTCGGGTCCATGCTGTACAACGGGACATCACTCAACTGCCAGTTGACACGATCGTCAATGCAGCCAACGAAAAGATGGAGCACGCTGGTGGCCTGGCTAGACACATTGTTTCCATAGGTGAGACCGGGAGACACGTGTGTTTAGTTCATTCACACACTAGATTAGATTAAAGCAAGGCCAACCACTTAAAGACACGTTTCCAAATGTGTGTTTTGCTGTGTTTTCCTCAATAGATAACGATTTCCTATGATGATATAAAGGAAGGTTCTTCCCTCAATTTTAGATATTAGATGAATAGAACGAGAATAGTGTTAATTCAGTTGCATATGTGTGTATTCCTATGTATTCGTGTGTACGTGTGTTTATGTACATTCGGTATCATTTCACGAAATTGTGCATGTGTGTGTGGTGATACCAATGCGAACGTGTGTTGGTTTATTCGTCCTTTAGGTGGTCACGAAATACAAGCCGAGTGCTATCGCATTCTCAAAACCAGAGGCAAGCTGTCAGAAGGTGATGTGCTGGTGTCAGGACCAGGGAAGCTTCCCTGCAAGGCCATCATCCACGCTGTCGGACCTCGGTATAAGGGAGGCAACAAAGGGGAAGAAGAATGTCTTCGAAACACAGTGATGGAATGTCTGAAGACTGCCTCCGACCTCGGCTACACTTCTATTGCCATTCCTGCCATCAGTTCCGGTATTTTTGGCTACCCTGTCAAAGAGGCCACCCGGGTCATAGTGCAGGCTGTGAAACTTTTCTTCGAGACCAATCGTGAGAGCAGCATCACAGACGTCCAGCTCGCTGACATTCTAATAGACACCATTCAAGAGTTCAAGAAAGCTCTAGAAGCAGCTTATGACAAAACTGGTAATATGTGTTGGATTACCTTCTATACCAAGATTTTCTCAAATTCATTGCTGTTTTTCGTCTAGAATTTTTGTTTTCGAGAGGAGGTTATGGTTATAATTGAAATGCAAAGTATTTTTGCTATGTAATGCAATAGTTGAATTCTTTTGTCCCTCATCCATTGTTTCTTTGCAGCACCCATAGCACTGGAAAGTGTTGCTGGAGAAAGAGAACTGGCAAGAAAGGGAGTGGTACGTCAGGCAAAGGCTGATTCATTTACTTTCTTATCGTACAAGTTATTTTATTCTTAACTTACCCGACAATAAAAATTATAACAATTGTTTGTCTTATTTATACATGTTAAGGTCATACGACCATTGTTGTCTCGGAGTGTGTCATATAAGACAAAATCCTTCATCTTACTGCTCAAGCGCTCTTTGCTTTAATGGACTAGAAATGAGTAATAATCTGTCATTTAGTTAGGATTAAAAATCTCTTTAATCAAAGACAATTTTTTTCACTATACATGATAGTGTAATACTGGAACATTTTCAAGTAGGGCTAGTATGTGTATTTTCATTTGTAAGGAATACTAAGCATTTTTAAAAGTTTAAGCATTTTTACGGATATAAGTTTACTTTTCCCTCTTATTCAACCCCCAAGAGACCCCAGGCATACCATAAAGCACATTACCTGCTTGAGCGTGATAGAAAATTATTGCTAAATAATTTCTTATTTTTATACTTAAACACTGTTACTATCTAGCAATAATACATTATTCAAACTTAAGTCTGTATTGTTTAAATGTTTTACAATACTGAGGCAAACTGCTTACGAAACCATCATATTATGTTTTGTAATTAATTTTATTGTATTTTAGCTTAACGTCCCTACCATGTCTCCAGCACATTTTTTAAAAAAGAAAAAAAGAAGTAATAACTCAGGTTAAACTCGGCTAATAATTCATTTTATTAAACATATTCGTGCATAATAAGAGAAATTATTAATTGTTGTATTTTCTATTACCTCTTTGCCTAGTTTGACAAATATTTCTTCATTTATAGATCCTGTCTGCTATGGAAGGGGACATCACCGAGCTGTCAGTGGACGTAGTTGTTAATGCTGCCAATGCAAAGATGTCTCATGATGGTGGACTGGCAGGATACATCGTTAAAAAAGGCAAGTACTCCAAGCAGAAAATGTTTTTAAAAATTCGAAGATATTTGCAGAAGATGACAATGCAGCATTTATAGATCATTCACACGGTAATAAACCTTTCTTATATTCTCTGTGTGTTTGTGTGTTCGTGTTTATACGTGTACCTGTCCTGCAGGTGGTGATGAGATACAAGAAGAGTGCTACCGGATTCTCAAAGCCAGAGGCAAGCTGTCAGAAGGCGATGTGCTGGTGTCAGGACCAGGGAAGCTTCCCTGCAAGCGCATCATCCACGCTGTGGGACCTCGGTATAAGGGAGGCAATCAGGGAGAAGAAGAACGTCTACGAGCTGTAGTCGTGAATTGCCTGCAGACAGCCTCTGACCTGGGCTACACCTCCATTGCCCTCCCAGCCATCAGCTCCGGGATATTTGGCTACCCTGTTGAAGATGCCACCCGTGTTATAACTGAGGCTGTATGGTTTTTCTTCGAGAAAAATTCCGTCAGCAGCATCAAAGATGTCCGACTTTGCGATAATATAACAAAGACAGCTCAAGAATTTGAGAAAGCGATAGAAGTAACCTCTCCTCTCCGTTTGCATCTATCTAATCAAGTATCTGATTCCGTTTCCTCTGCAAAAGAAGTTGCAGCTTGTCAGGTAAGAGAAAAAAGTTTGCCAAAACTGCGTTGGAATGTTTATTTTTTCTCTATGTTCTACCTTCCTAAGCGAAATGCTAACATTTCCGTTGTCTTAGAATAGGCGTCTAAAGCTTAAGGTGCGCACACTGGCCGGTTCGATACCCTTAGGACGCAACATACTTCCTCACTTGACCAGTTATTCAATGGGTACTTTCGCTCGATTGTGTGATAGGCAAATCATCAGAAAATCTTCCAGCATTTTGTTCATACCAGAAAATGTCAGCCGGAGAATTATGCAGAAGTAATAGATACTTAAAATCGTTTGTACCCACGACAGTCCAACTGCCCAAACATAAATGTGGGTGTGTGTAGGTATGTGCGATAGCGTCTTTTTGTGTTTTGCTTTGATGCACCACTTGCCTTGCCTTGTAACTACCATTTTTTAACAAACTAAGCACACTCTCCAAGTTATAATTTTCCATTAGTAAGGTTTCTCATTTTGTTATTTTTAATATTTTCTGTATAATAAGTGCATTGAAAAGCAGAAACTTTGCGACTTACAAAATTTCTACTTATCTTCGGGTGGTGGTTTCTGATAGAAAGTAACCCTACCGGGGTGACGGTTTTCTGTATTTTTACAATATTAGCCTGGTTATGGCAGATGAATACACATGGTCAACTGAGAACCAATAGCTCTCGCATTATTTTTTATTTGTTTATTATTGTAATTATTGCTATAAAGCTCAACAAAGAAAGATGTCATTATGATTGGAAAGTATTAAAAAATTATTGACTAATAGCTCTCTTTAATCAAGGCTGCACCTCTGAGCCCGTCATCTCGAAGGCAACGTGTGACTGCAATGGAAGGGGACATCACGCAGTTGAAAGTGGACGCCATTGTGAATACTGCTGATAGTACTATGCACCACTTTGCTGGACTAGCAGCACAGATAGTCAAGAAAGGCAAGCTCACTACCAGCCTGTCTTAAAATGAAGAGTTCACTTTATAGCCTTAAAAAAAATTTTTGACTGTCTTGTTTAAAATCGTTTCTGTGAAAGCCTCTATTCTGTGTTCACGTGATTTCTGTGGCAGAAACAGATACAATATGATGAGTACTTTTCATACTTTTGCTCTTATCTATGCTTATATTTGTGTGCGTGTGTGTGTGTTTGGTGGTGGTGTGCGTGCCTGTCTGTCTCACAGGAGGAGAAGAGATACAAAAAGAGTGCTACAGTCTCCTCACATCCCGAGGAAGCTTGTCACCAGGGGATGTGCTGGTGTCCGGACCAGGAAAGCTTCCCTGCAAATCCATCATCCATGCTGTGGTTCCAGCTTACTTTAAGGGAGACCAGCAGAAACAATACCTGCGGGACATAGTGATTAAATGCTTGAAGACTGTTTCTGACCTCGGGTACACGTCCATAGCTATCCCTGCTATCAGCTCCGGTGGGCTCTGCTACCCTGTAGAGCAGGCCACCCGAGTGATAGTGCAAGCTGTTAAATGTTACTTTAAGACAAACCCAGACAGCAGCATCACAGATGTCAACCTCTGCGATATTGTAGTGAGTACTGTTCAGAGCTTTAAGAGGGCATTGGACGAAGTGGAGGAAAGCGAATCATTAGACGATGCGAAGCAAGGTAAACAGGTTTTAAGTTATGTTTGCAATAAAATTATCATAGACAAACGCAGCCTTTAAGCTAAAATTAGAAAAAAATAATAGAAATAGAAAATGTCTTTTTTCTAGGGGTACAGAACACAGGAGAAAGAAAAACGATCATAAATATTGGCGGAATTAATCTTACAATCAAGCAAGGAGACATCACAGAAGAAGTTGTGGATGCCATAGTAAACAGCTCGAATTCAAAGCTGGATCTGAATCGAGGTAATATCATTAGTGTCAAAGTAAAAATAAAATTACTTTTCATTCCAGATTTTTTTACGTTGTGTATTGTTACAGAACTTTATAAACAGAGATTGTCTGCAAGGTCCAAGGAAAAAAATAATAAATTGGTAGATGCATTGGTGGACTTGTGGGCGCTGTTGATAAAAGATAATAACTGTTGAAAGACTGTATTTATGTTGCATGGGCAAAGATGACTGATAATAATGGTGATGGAAGGGGTGGTTGTGATGGTTAGAAAGAATGTTATGAAGCTCCTATAGTTTATCATACTAAAGAAACATGTTTTCCCCGTCAAAATAAGTATCGAGTGTTATACTTCATCCAGGTGCTATCTCCAGCCTTCTGAAAACCAAGTGTGGACCCTCCCTTGAGAACGAGTGTCAGACAAAACGTGAGTAACATTAACACTCCTCTCCTCATAGAGTCCTCATCATCCTCTGGCTTCGGTATGGCGGTAGGACTAAAGACATGATGCTGAATTCACCCCCTCACTAAATTATTTCTTACAGGGACAGTATCTGCAATTTCACATGCTAAGGTTATCTTTTCTTTTTCTTAAAACACGAATCAGTTAATCCCTGTTATAATCTGAATACGAAGGTTGTCCAGATTTAGATAAACTTATCAAGGCAAATGTCTCTCAAGTGACTTCTTTTCAATAAGTCTTCGTGAAATTATCATACCAAATTCAAGTAAAACGACAGCTTTTACCGCTACTTGTTTCTTTATGACTCGAAGTCCTTTAGCTTTATTTTATTTCAAACTAAAGATTTAACATTTTCTCTTTACTACATACGTACCTAACCCAGCAATGCAGGATACAGTTAAGATGTTATTTTTTTATTTAATTATCGTAGAAAGTTCTGGTGACAGTTTCAGAGATAGCTCAACGAAAGGTGGTAACGACTGCAGCGTTCAACCTGAGGTGCAAGCATATTGTACACATAGACACTTCCCACTATGTAGACAATGACGGGCTGACTACTGCCTACCTGGACATTCTGACAGAGGCTGACAACCTCGGGTTGAATTCCATCGCTTTGCCTGCTATAGGAACAGGTACGAGTGAAGTATTTACCATGTATACAAAAACATACTTTTTATCCCTTTTCATAAAAAAACCCACAAAATTAATGCGTTTCCTTACATTTTTATCTTTTTCTGCTTTTGCGTGTGTGTGTGGATAGGTCTCTTATATATCATATGCTTTGTGTATGTATTTATGTATGTTTCTTTATTACGAACATGTTTTTGCTTTCTTCTCTTTTTATATGAATGCATGGATGCCATAGGTATTTGTTTATAGCAATAACAAACAGTATTGTGCGCGTGAGTAAACTTGTGTCCACGAGACATACTAGTAAAGAACATGTTCACCCGTTTTTCTAAGCAAATATGTTCATGGCCTGTTTTGTACTTTAGTTTTGTATTTAACACATCCACTTTGACTAATTCCTGACACATATATCATGAGGAACTATTGCTTAGCACCTAAAGGGATAATGCCTTAAACATTTAGTTGGCAGCTGACATTATCATGTGTGGAGTCTCAAATAGTAGTCTTCGTGCTTTAGGGAATCTCAACATGTCTCCATCAAAATCCGCTCGAGCGATGGGCAAAGCTCTGGTCGCTCATGCACGAATCAGAAAAACTGTCAGAACTGTGACAGTGGTTTTGTTTGAAGCCAGCATGACGAGGGACTTTACTGTCAACCTGACAGCACGAGCTGCGGAACAAGGTTTTGCACCATCCACAACCTCTGGAAGAAGTGATGGATTCAAGAGATTGTACCTTCCGGAAAATGGCGGTGAGAAAATCTTTACAAACATATTATCTTTGTCTGATCAAGCAGTAGACAAGGAGGGGTACATAAAAACAAAAATATCTCTTTGATATTTCTAAAATTCTTGTACAGTCTTTGATGCGTGTTTACAATCACAAGAAGATATTTTATTTTGTTTTTAAATAATAGTAACTTATACCTCGTAGTGTAGTTCTGAGTTCCATTTTGTCCCATTTGTCATCTGTTTTTAAGATTTGTGATGCTTTAAGCTGTACATAAGCAACTATCCACTTTCTCTATGTACGAAATTCACTCCCCAATTATGCTTTAGTACATCTTTTTATTTAAATGAAGAAGAATCAGAAAAGTTTCCTATTAACATCTACGTACATTGTGAGTATCGTCTCATAACATTTAAAAATATTTTCGTGTTACAGGAGCAGTTTTTTCACTGAGCTTGTCTTTCTGTTTGTAATGATTTGGCTAGTTCCACTGTTAAATTTAATTGAGAGTTTAGACTGCTAGGATTTTCGTTCTTTTCTCAGTGTGTATTGAACTCGTGATGATATTTTGAAGAAACCTGTTGTGTACTAAATCTCTTTTTTCCAGAAGACGGGGAATGGACTACGAGGCCTCAGAACAGCCCACTACCTAAAGTTCTTAAGCTGTACATATTTGCAACAAGTCAGGATAAGAGAGCTGACTTCTTAAAAGCTTTGGACAGTCTTGTGAATAGCAAGTTCGTAGAACAGGAAATCAAAGACTTCGACAAACTCTCACGTGACAAGGTAACAATTTTTAAACAGTACAAGTTAAAATTTTTGAAAGGGGCATACATATTGTGGTTGTCAATTTTAATTTACGACAATTAATTTTTTTAGAAATATGCCATTGATTTCTGTCGAATTTAGCACAATATTTGTTTGCCACTCAATATTATGTTCACTGGCAACATGAGTGACAGCCAGTCCAAGATCACTGTTGGAGAAACCAGGTACGAGAGCCACTTGAAGTCAACATAGACCCAATACTGATGTTCTCCTAGTATGATTTCAGACTAAGATTTCTGCGGTAGGAGAACGTAGTCCCACATAAGCTTAATGTAAAGGATGGGCTCTAGACACTACCATATTTGTATATTTATACCCAAACAAAAAATTGTGGTAAAAAGATATATTCTTCTGTTACTTGTGATGGAAGCTTGAAGAACTGTGCGGGAAGTACAACCTGGAGCTGCTTCAGAGGGACGGTGGTGCCCGCGTGAAAGGCATGGCAGAGGATATTCAAATGATGAAAGAGGAGATCAGCAGCATGCTAAAGAAAGCAGAAAGACAGCAGCAAGAAAGTCTGATTGCAAACCTCGTTCAGTGGTACTTTTTTGAGGTAATAATTACAATAAGAGTGGTTGACTGCAAAGCTAGTTCAGCCATTCATCCATCTCTTACAGTTAGCATGGATTACAAGTTTGTCTTGTTGCTGAAAAAAAACTGTTTTGCCTTCGTATTTACCCGCCAACAGGGCATCTGTTTTATTTGTTTTATTCTTAAATCGATGAAGTAAAATATATAAGAAGAACAACACTTGAAAGATTTCTCTTTCTCACTTGAAAGATTTACTGTAATGTTTGAACCACCATTAAGTTTCCTGCAAATTAACAACATTGTGATCACAATACCAGTAGCGATGTTTATTTATTGTTTCATATTAACACGTGAAACACTAAGTATGCCAGTGCCGGTGGCTGTATATAGAATGTTGTTTTCATTTACCACGGTTAATTTTTGTTCTCTTTTTAAAGGTCACAACTACTGGAATCAAACGCATTCCATATCAAAAAGGCCCAAATCTGTTGATAGAGAATGCCTTTCAGAAGAATCAGGACACAGTGGAACTGACAGATTCAGAAGGAACTGTCTATGTCGTCAGCTTTAAGGACATGACAGACTCTGTAAAGATGTGTCCAACTGACAGTGTACAAATCATGAGAAAAGAAATAATAACAGGTAATTTAAATGTCAAACTGTGTTAAGAGAACGCCTTACTAAAAAAACTATAGCATTAACATCAATTTTTAAAAACTTACTTCGTGTGCCAAACGGTTTTGTAATGAAAGGTGCTGATTAAACTATCTGTTTACAGGGCTAGCTCGGCACAATCTAGTTTCACCTGATTATTCGGTGTAAAAACTAACAACCAGCTATATTCCTTTTTCTATCTTCTGTCTCTATTTTTCTTTTTCTTTTCCTAATGATTATAGACTTGGCCAATAGTGCAAGTCTTCTGCCTGAGACATGGGAGCCTCTGAGCAGCGAGGAGTCTGTCAAGCGAGTGCCCCTTGTGAAGGGATGCCCCGAGTACAACAGTGTGAAGGCCAGCATATCCCAGACTGCAAAAGGCGGTTTTAAGATCGAATTGGTAAGCAGCAGTTTAAATACACAACGCCAATCAATCATCCATCCATCAATCCATCCACCTATCCATCAGTACAAATCAGTACAAGTGTCAGTCTTTCACCTTTTGACTGTGAATTCTATAGAGAGAGGGGAGGGCAGATGGAGGCATTTAAATTTAGGAAGCTTTTACAAAGAGTAAAAATGACTATGACTTGTTTGACTTCCCATCACGTGATCATCGATCTACATTTGGAAATCCGTACTGACTCAGATCGAGCGCATTCAAAACCCAGAGCTGTACAAGCAGTATGTGGCGAAGAAGACACAAATGGACAAACAAAACAACGGGATCCAGTCTGAGAAAACCTTGTGGCATGGCACCTCGTCAGACGCCATAGACAACATCAACCTCTACGGCTTCAACCGCAGCTTCTGTGGAAAAAATGGTAAAACTTAGTTACCAGTCACCATACAAATATACATTGTTACCATGGGCTACTGATATATAAAATAAAGTCAATGCCATGTGGCTTAAATGCCCCACAAATTGTTATGGGTTAGAGTTTAATTATATTCTTTGCTTGTCGACTTGCATTTGTAAATCACATTGCGTAGAAACTAATGAATCTCATTTTCTGACTTGTAAGCAATCTTTCCTGGAAGGCTCAGATATTTATTGGGCTGACTAGAATAAACAGGCTTATGAAAATTTTTCTTTATCTTATCACGTGACTTACCGTTGTTGACAAATAATTATTTTCAAATAACCAAAATAATCTCTGTTGAATGAGAACAATTCTCCTGACATGGAGGACTACAACTGATCCTGTGTTTCTCCTTGTTTCCCTCAGCTACGGTTTACGGACAAGGTGTGTACTTCGCCGTCAACTCCAGCTACTCCATGAGCGACACCTACTCTGTGAGAGATCAGTCAGGGAGGAAACACCTGTACCAGTGCAAGGTGTTGGTCGGGTATCCCACAGTCGGGAATAGTGATATGAAGTTCTTACCTACTCGACAAGGAAAGATAAGATACGACTCTGCCACAGACCGTAACTCATCTCCAAAAATGTACATCATCTTTAACGACACCCAGGCGTACCCTGAGTACCTCATCACTTTCAAATAACTGATGATCGTTGACAATAAAGAAAGTCACAGATGGTTCTTTGAGTCTTTGCTGTTTATGGAATTTTTGAGATATTTATTAGTATTTTTTCATTTCATTTATTGTTTTTGTTTGCTTGTTTGGGGTTATAATCATTCTTTGCTGTATACTTTGTCTGTGTTGATATCTACTGTTGTGATGCATCATTTTTTGATGATCTGCCACTTCAGTATAAATAGGTGTGGTTAGTAAGTGTGTATTCATTAGTTTTAATATCTTTAATGTTTAGCAATCAAACAAAATATAAACACGTGAAACGCAAGGAAATAATACAAATAATGATAATAATAACAATACAGTTAACACGTAGCTTTGATCTGTCGCTTTCTGTCTTTCTCTCTCCCTATGTCTTTCTTTCTCTCTGTCTTTCCCTCTCTGTGTCTGTCTCTCTATTTCTCTCACACTGTTGTCGCTTCTGTGGCACTTTCTCCGGAAATGTGTTAAAATATAATTTTTAGTGTTGTGTTTTTCTGAGCTTTAATTTAGGTAAAGCCTTTTACATAAAAATCTTGTCATACAATTCGGGTTGTCTCTTTGACTCTTTTTCCTCTTTGTCTTCTTCATCTTATTATTATTATTTATTGTAGGAACAGTATCAGTATTGTAATAACTACCGTACTTGTTAAGTAGATGTTTTGTTGCGTTTAACTCTAATATTGTTTACACAGACGACTAATCTTCATCTTCAAAATAACATTAACTGAGAGACAAAATCTGAAAGAAGTCTCTCGAAAGATACAGCAAACGCACTATTTTTCACTCACTGTCCCTCCCTCTCGCGCATGCGCGCGCACACTTGTGTCGACGTTTACAAACTTTATGTCATGTTTACATCCCATGCCACTATTGAGCGTATGGAACGGAGACCAACACTGAAAAGAGCAAAGTTTTGGAAATGACAGAGGCAAAGTATCTTTATAAACGGGGTACAGCTCTTAGAGGTCAGCAGCTTGAAGTACTGGGGAGTCATCCTCTCCAGGGACGGCAGCTACACGCCAGATATCCACATCAGGATCGCAACAGCAGCATCGGCAATGACTACAGTAAATAGAATCTGGGGAAAAAAAATCGTCTGCCAGCAGTCCAGTAATAAAAGTACGTGGTTTCATCAACTGAACCATTACCTACTTTCATACATAACGAAATACCTGATTAGTTGACGTCCTCGCCCACCATCTGTTGAAGGGAAGTAATCCATAGTAGAACAATTGCTAAAGCCTCCAGCAGTTGCCTCCATTGTGCATTCAGAAACGTGGCTGCAATGTGTCTCTAAACATCCACTTCTTTCTAATCTGGATTTCTCTCCTGACAACTGTCGTATGGTAAGTGTCACATATCGTCCCAACGTCGCCGGATGCACGCTCGCAACCGCCAAAACTGCTGACAGGGCTGGAAGGGGCCATGAACAGGGAACCCCCATTGCTACAACAATTAAGCAGCAGACTCAGCATCCAGCAGACGACGCGTGACGTAGCAGGGGCATGACGTCAGGCGTTGCTACAGTCCGCGAAAAAAGGCCTTTGCCATCTCCTCCCCCGCCCGCGAACCGGATAAAAATAGCCTGGACTATGACGTCATAGTCGTCTGCTGTCAGCGGCCATTTCTATTACCGTGCGTCCCCAGCGCTGAGAGACAGACACAGGAACACGGCTGACACAAGACAGTGATGAACATGGTGAATGTTTTCATCAAGATATCACTAGAATGGATAAAAGATACCAGGGAAAATTGTCCACTACCATGCTGACATCTACGACTTTGTGACTTGGTTGTTTACAGGTATTAACCAGAGGTCAGTTACTATTAGCATGCATTCGTGATGTACAGAAAAATATTGCTGATTACAAAAAGAAACTACAGCCAATTTTGCCTTTTGTTTGTCATATTCATGTTTAACACATACACATTAATAAGAATGGTTAATTTTATTTCAGTGACATGGCTTTTGTAAACATTTGTTGACCAATGTAGTCAACATGGCCATGCACACTGACATCACAAATCTCCAGGAGACACGAGATTATAGTCAAGGGATCGTGCTCTCACAAAGGATTTCTGGTTTCATCTTAACAGGGGCTCCTTTGTGCCACACAATAAATGTCAATCATATACTACATCATTCTAGAAACTCTCTAGCCTATCATCGTAGGTACCGCAAGACGTTCTGAAAGTGAAAATATGTAAAGAACTGAAGCTCACCAAAACTATCCATATAAACATTGGTACGATATGTAGTAGACTATATACATGTAACAGTTTCACATCAATATTTACTTTTTATCTATTGTTTGTTTGTGTTTTTTTTTTTTTTTTGTTTGTTTTTGTTTTTGTTTTTTGCATTTGTTTTTAGTGTGCCGACCTCGCTTTCTGACCCAGAGGCTACTTAAATAGTCTCGTTAAATCAGACCTGCTATATGGCAAGGAGAAGCAGGTTCAACAGCACATAGGCTGTTGAGGGAACGTAATGTATTTTATATTATTCAGAAAAGAAAAAAATAACAGATTTTTAAATATAGATTTTGATTAAATAAAGCTATAGTTACATTAATTTTACTTTTATAATTATTTAAATTTTGTAATACATATTTCAACTTGGTTGTGACACTGAAGTATGAGGTGTTTCTATTTTAGGCCCAGACACACACAGTGGCGCGAACTGCCTGCAGGTGTCAAGGTCACTTAAACTGAGGCGCTGAGAGGTTGAAGTGCACACGAACTTTTCTTCATTGTGCGTTACGAAATTTATTTGTGTACACTTTGAGTTCGTCAGATGTTTTTAAAAAAGTTAGAAATCTGATTTCAATGAATCTTGATAAAGTCAAGGCATTGTGGTCTTAATTTTTCTTTATGTAAATTTCCCTGTTGGAGCCCCACAGCCTGGTCACCGTAGATCGTTAATAGCTTACGTGGCGCCACAGGAAGTTGACTAGACAAAGACACAGGTAAGTCCTTTGAATAAGGTTATGGTGCACTGTGCACATAAGCAGTTTGAACAGTGAAATTGCTAGACTATTTAAGTAAATATACCAAATATACATTGCAACTCCTGTGAAAATATCGTTTCAAATAATGTCTCGAGGTGAATGTGTGCGCGCCTCAAGTGTAACACATCTACGCTATGACTGGAGTCTGCAAGGTAAGTATATTTTCCTTTTAAATTTGCAGTGGCCTCAAACAAACTGTGCGAAGGAATGAATGCACGAATTCTTGAATAAACATAGTCTCTAGATATTATCTTCCTGCTCCTTTTAAAATAATGTATCTGTGTGTAATCGATTTGAGCATTTGGCTGTCTTGTGTCTGTTAAGCTCATCCAATAGTTTAGGTTTGAGGTTACGCCACAATCAAGGTAAAATCGTTTCAATGGCTTTAGCTGGCGAAAAGACCCTCGGGTAAATTATCGCAAAAGACAGTCCAATTCCCGATTTAAGAATTAGGTCAATGAATGAAGTTTATTTTTATAGAAAAAAAAAAAACTATCATAGCGGGAATTCCCGAACTGATAACAAGGCAGAAGAAAAACAGGAAAGCAAACAGCAAGCAGTAAAATGGAACAGATTATGGGCAAACAAAGATGAAAATCATTGACGAGCAAAAGAAAGGGGCTGACAAGCGGTAAAATGCTCGTTATTACATTATTGAAGAATAGCTGTGTCCCCTTCTTTTGACAGTCCTGTGTATTTGCGTTAGGAGTTCTCTCCCCTTATTACCACCCTAACAACTAAATATTTTTGAATTTATTATTGGGCTTTGCATCTATTGACAGTTGAATCTCACAATCATCAAATACACTTATAACTGGAAAAGCAAAGCTTAGCACCTTCACTCCTGCAATTTACTATCAGCATCGTCGTTGCTATCAACAGGTTTCATTTTGGATAATTGTTGAAGAGATGAAGAGCAAAAAATAACGTCTACTCAGCAACTTCAAACCATGTATGGCAGCAAAAGTCCTGCGTCTATTGCTGGCTCCTGCGAAAAAGTTATTGACGAGGTAATCCTCTAAGGACGATATTTCTAAACAATAATAATGGGCTTTTTTAAATAATTGTTGATCATAACAAGCAGAGATAAAAAGTAATTTATCAACCATTAAGATTTCTAAGGTATGACGGTAGAGTAAGCAATCATATAAAAGTAGGCCAGTGTAGTAATTCGAATGAAGAATAAGTGACAGTTTATGTAATTTAAGGCAACATTAGAGGAGAAATCCTTCCATAAGTTTGTCGATTAACTGATGCAAACTTTCGGACTTGTTTCACATGACCTTGCATTTTGTTTCCAGCTTATAAACAAATGAAAACATTTTGATAAATGTACAGGAAATCCTTGCAAATAACCGGCCGGATTCAAGATCGTCAGGACTAAGCAGTGTTTCTGGACCCGAGGACAGCACCACGTACAACGTAGTTAGGAGCGAAGACAACTTTCTGTTGACGTCACGACATCATCACGTGGTTGTCAATGAACACTCTGCCACAGATAGGAATATTCGTGAACGTGAGCTGCCATCTCCTCGCAAGTTTACAACGCTGCCCCCTCCTGGGGTTCTAGTTTCCAGAAATCAGCCACCATTTGTCATAACAGATTCTTCATTCTTTCAAAATGCAAATCCACCATCATTTCCCAATCTCTACAGTTTACCATCGGCAAGAAGTTTTCATTTAGGGCAGCAAATACCTTCAACTGGCCACTACCAAACAGCGAGATCTGAAGAAAAAAATCCTTTGTTACCTGAACATCAAAATCAAGAATCAGCACAGTTTATAAACGACCAAAAGGCAGCAGCAGGAGAACAGCGCCCTTATGTCAGTCCACCAAAACATGGTTTGGGAAATGCAGAACAAACACCTCAAATCCATTTTGGATTCCCAGTCACTACCCACAGTCTACCAACTCATCATGACCCAAGTCCTTTACACAATGTATTCTATGTACCACAGTTTGGCTCACAGTGGATTCCGACCTCACAAGCTCAAGGACCATATGCCCCGTCTTTTCGCTACGAACCTCCGCAGAACATGCAACACAACTCTTCTGGGTGTCAACCATTATATCCTCCTTATGGAAGCCAACCATTTGCGTACCCCATTCACAATCCACACACAATGTGTAGCATTCCTGGTGCAGGCAACCCTCTAATAAGTGGTGAGCTTAGATACATTTTCTGTCACTGAGTTAGGTATTTGAAATGATGAAGTGCTTGTTGAATTTCGTAAACCATTTTAAACATTTATATTAATGATCAAGCATTCTTACAATAATTGAAAATTTATTAACACTCAGTTTTGCTTTAAGCATATTATTGTTACTCTCCGTTAATCAATAAGCAGATGTCGAACAGACTCGTCATTCCAAATAAGATTTTATACTTTTGAGTGAGACACTTCATATCATTGTTCGTTAGTTTCTTTCCTTAGATATTAAAAACATCTATTTCCAGTGATTTTCTCTGACCACTCGCATTGTGTTTTAAACTTTCACAGTCCCTCTACCTCTCCTCTGAAGATATTCATATTCGACTTTTCAGCTTTTACATCATCGATGTTCTTTAAAATATAGAAGCATGATACAAATTAATTTGTTCTAAAAAATATGATCTAAATATATTAAAACTGAATGGTGGACTTAAAGACAGAAGATAAGAGGGAAAGCTATCAAGATATAAAAGTTTCTTCTTCAGAAAATTTGCCATAATTGTTAATATCGTTGCAGAAGCTGCTCCAAGAGAGGCACAGCAAAAACATCAAGGTATAATAAATAACTATAAAGAACTTTAAAACACAATTTTATTTGAAATATAGTATCACAAAAGAGTAAAATATTTTTTCCTTAGGTCTCAGGATTTTCTCTGAGTGCCCCTTACACTTTATGGTATATGTACTACAGAAAATACCGAGACCTCAGAAAAAAAATTACCTTTTCAGCATATGTCAAATTAAAATATAAAAATTGTTTGCTTATTTTTTTTAACTCGTTTACGACGAGTAGGTCAATTTTGGCCGGACCGAGCATCTAAGAACGCATCACTCTATACGTAAATGAATAAATCCATAAGGCAGGCAAGAACTGGAACCTTTAGGAGTTGTTCCACTACAGATTACTTTCCTTTAAAGGCTGAAAAAGTCAACCAATCAGGTATTTCGTTATGTTTGAAAGTAGGCAAAGATTCTGTGTTCAAGCGCCATGTTAAAGTCGGTGACCGGTTACTCAATTCAACATGGAGTTGTACTCAAACAACTGATAATAATAAGAAAACAGTAAGTAATATTTAAATTCTAATGTATATTCTAATACAATATGTGTTTGTTTGGTACTTTATGTTTGTTTATATCATGTGAAATTTTTTTTTTAATTTGTAACGGTTGACTACTTCCCGATTAGTGAATTCTCTGTCGCATACAGTTACAATCGTTCATTTGATTTAACTACCAGTAAACCAAACCTATTCTTAAAATTTACACTACGTAAAATGCTCTTTAAAACGGATTATCACCGATAATTGTCAACGTTGTAGGCTAATAGATATACATTTTGTTTTTAAATACCGGTCGAAATTTTACTCGCTGGCATTCAGCGCTTCGTCCACTAGTAGCAACGCGCACTTCTCCCTACTTAGCACATGAGTTAACTTAAAACTTATTTTAGTCTTTTTTAATTTTGGTATCGATTTTGTTGCTTGGTTTTTATTTAAAATATATATTCCATTTTTTAAATTCAATATGAAATTTATACAAATTATGAATATTAGACCTAAAGGGTAATTGGAAGAAAACATAATTTTCTTATTCTTCTTCTATTTCTTTTTCCATTCGAATCTTTGTGTCGTCTGCATTAAGTAACTTCTACTCTAGGACTCGCAAGATATGATTATCTCCCCTAGTTTGGTTTGTAAGTTCTCACGTAAAATATTTTTTAAATTAAATTAATATATTTTACTACTTTTGGACTGCTGGAAATGATCTAATATTGCATAGTAACTGGAAATAAGTAAACAATTTAAAACCTCTAGGACGATGGGAAATGAATGAAAAATCTATAACTAATTCCCAACTAGACAGAGTTAAATAAAAGTGAGTAAAAGGAGCCAAGCCTAAGAAGTTAATAGGTAACATGTATTCTCCTTCTCAACGTCCGGTCCATGGGCATTTGCAGTCCATGGCGTAGTATCTGTGAACTGAAAGTATTTATACTTCAAAGGTATCGTGGAACTTTAGCCCATAGCAAATAGTCATCTGTAGATTCCTGCTTTAAAAATTCTGTTGTCAAGTGTAAAGAGATGAGACGGAACGACGATTGACCACGATGCATCTCTCACTTTTTTAAAAATCTTCTATTTCAAAGCTTCATTATACTTCTCTCCCCGAACTTATATTGTTTTTTATGTTGAATGCTTTATTGATGTCGAATTAAGGTGTAGTTTTATTCTGTTTTTGATACTTCAATGAAGGTTTTCAGCAAGGGTTGATGGCTAGTACTGAATGTTCATCAGGAAGAGTAGAGGATACAGAGCCACTGTCAAAAACGATACAGATACTAGGTGTTGAAGACTCAAGGACAGCATCCAAATGCAAATACTACTTTGAAAACCCCAAAAAAGGCGGCGGAGAAATACAGGAGGCCAAGTGGGACAGCATTGATCGCATCTGCTATATCACCTTTTCCGACATGACAGGTAGGTTTACAGTAGATTTGGCTGTTTACAAAGATATTAGTCCCTTGATAGAATATGTGACTGTGTGTGTGTGTAGGGAGTGGGGTGGTGGATGGGTTGGATGGCAGATTATGCAAATCTTTGAAATGAAATGTAACTCTCCATGTGTATCTATATATATATCTCTTGCTGAATTTGGGGATTTAAAAAATACCTTGTGAAAGCATGACAATTTTAAGCAAATTTAAAATCAACAATAAGTTGTTGCATAACCAGACTATAAAAGGCATATAGAGTTGTTCAATTTTGAAATGTTCTAGATCAGCTACTTATCGTTCTTATTTCTGAACGAGATATCTTACAGAAAGCTGTTGATAATGAAAAAGTATTTTTTATAACAGGTGTAAACAACGTTTTTCTAATATTTAAATGAGTAAAGCAAATATCAAAGGGATAAATAATTAATGATATCATCAGTTACAGTCTCTTTGGTTTATCTGCGTCCTTCTGGGCTATCTTTGGAGTCAAACTGTTAATTTATCATTTTCATTTTTATAATAAAAAAAAAAAGAAAACCAACCCTTACCTCATTAGTCCTTTTAGAAATGTAGCTATTAGTTGGTGTTTTGGAAAGTTTGCTAGAACGTACGAGTCTTAAAGAGTCCTTGTCATTCGAGTACATGTATTAATTTTTCTGTACCATGAATTTTATAGTTAAAAGTATTTTTCCTCATCAGTGGCGAAGCGAGCTGCTACGTCTCTTCACAAAATTAATGATCTTCAGCTGGAGATCAGCCTCGTTCCAGGGGGCATCCCTATCTCTTCGGGCATGCGCACTGTGAAGATCATCGGAGGAGATGTCCAATATCCAGACACTTACAAACTATATTTTGAAAACCCCAAAAAGGGAGGTGGGCCCATCAGTTCTATGCGAGCAATGAAAGAGGCGCGAATGTTTTTGATAACATTTGCAGATGCCACAGGTACATGAACATTTTTAAAGCTGACTAAACGTTCGAAAAAGCTAATTAATTTCGAATATGTTTTATTTACTACAAGAGATTATTATCCGAAATCTGATTAAAAACCAATTTGATGTGTTAGCGAATTATTGGCATTAAGAAAAAAGTCAAGATCTAGTTTTCCCGCACCGCACAAAAATAAACTTCCTGATACAGTGAAATCGGCAGTTAGAATTTGGGTTAATCTTCTTGTGCAGGTCTTTATGTGAAAAATTCCAACATAAACTGTTTTTTGACTATTAACAACACTATTTTCTGTTAGCATCCTGGGAACTGCTAGCCTTTAATTATGAAAATTCTCAATAGATTGTGTAAACAATTATGGCGTCGATTTTAAATGGTTCTTAGAAAATACATCCACATGCACTCTTGTCCGCGCGGACTCCACTAAAATTGTCAGCCCTCTCTTCTTTAAGAATATTAACATCGCTATCAAATCTTGATATACTGCTATTATTTCACACTATTACCGGTATCACATTTATCTGACTAAAGTTAGTGTGATTAATGTTTAGGCATAGAACGAAGACACGGGACAGGTTGATACAGTCACGTATAGATAAACCGGCAAAGAGCGATAAAATGAGTATTTAAATGCTGTTGTAATGGTATATTCCTTATATTTAACTTTTACTTAAGACTGTTCATTCTTGTGTTAGGATACAATGCTTATTTGACACCAATGGGAGCGGTTTTTTTTTTCTATTAAAGAATCAGCACGTGGCATAGCTGTCTTTAATTTTACCACAAATTTTTCAACCAGTTTTGAAGTGTAAGTCTAATCTTAAGTATGTTGAATTTTTCAGTGGCAGAAACAGTGTGCAGTCAAAAGCACATCATTCAAGGACACTTACTAGCAGCAAAGCCATTAAGCGGGGAACAACTGATAGATGTAAGATGTTACTCTGAGCATGTCGGAAACTCATGGACAACAGTGGAAGTGATTGTTGGACAGGAGCTAAAAGATGAGATGTTTTATCGACGGCACTTTGAAACATGTACACACTCTGGGCTGGTAGAAGAAATAATTTTGAAAAGAAATGAAGGGAAAATACTTGTTACATTCAACAACTTCGAAGGTATTTTTTAAATCTTACCACTTCTATCCTGCAAACAGTTCTTTATGTTTACAGATGCACGTTTTATCTACTTAATGCTTCTGCATGCCAGTACAATAAAAATAATCACGAAGACTAATTGAGAAAAGTTAATTTGAAAGCACGCTTGTGCTCGTGTTTCCGGTACATGATATATCTTTCTGCTTTTTTTGAAATTGTTAAATAGTGATAAAAAGACTTTTCAATTTTTCTTATGGAGAAATATTTTAAAATGCCGCACAAATATCCCTGGAAGGCTAAATACAGTCTTCAAAAAAATTGTTTAATAACATGAGCGCGCACTAACCATTACATTTTACTGTCAGTTGCTCATCAGGTTTCAAGTTGTAGACACACGATTGATGGAAAAGAAGTCCAGCTGAGTGTCATGAAGACATCGCCATTTTACTCTGAAAAACTTTTATTCCGGAATGTCCCTGAAACTGCAACAAAAGAACTTTTAATCAATTACATGGAAAATGTTAGTGGCCAGGATATTAAAAGCACTAACCACAGTGATAAACCCGGGGATCTCCTTGTCATCTTTCAAGAGAAAATCGGCGAGTGTTATGTTTACAAAAATGCTAAAAAATGTTTAATGGTTTAATTATGAGGATCAAAAGGTCCGATTGCTGAATGCCTCAATTTTTCTTCTATTCCATCCACGCTCTTTCTTTATATCGTGTTTCACTCATATTTTCCAGCTCTTTCTCTCTTTCATTTGTATCAGAGACCGTATCTGTAATTGGTATGAGCGTGAGTTGTTACGCTGCCATGTGTGTATTTGTTGCATAACTAAAAAATCAAATATGATTCTTTCTGTTACTGTTCTTTACTTCCAAGTTTAATAGAACTAATATAAAGTATAATCTGCGGTACTTAATTGGTTCACTGTTTTCTTTATTGAGAATTTACTAATAAAATAAGAGTTATATGTTGCGTGTTAACGAAAGAAACTTGTTTTCAATCTTTCTGTTTATTGTAATTTATGATGGTGTAATCATTGCAGATTTTCAAAAAATAAGACAAAAATGCCAAGTAAAGCTGCTTTGTGGAGACAGGCTGGAGGTTTGTAGGGTTCCTGTGTCTACCTGTGTTCTCGTGGAGAACCTCAACCCTATGACATCAGATGATGAAGTCGCACATTACTTTGAATCACAGCAAACAGGAGGCACAGTGCTCAGTGTACAACGAGAGGAAAATCACAATGTATTGGTCTTCTTTAAAGATCCTGAAGGCAAATAATGTTTACTTTATCTTCGTTCTAATAGGATGTTCATGATAACTACTTTTCTCTCTTCCTTTTTTCATTAAAAAGTGCAAATGATTAAATGTATCGCCACTTTCCAGTCACTTTGACTCACGAATAAGCAAAAGGACATTCTGTCATATTCTTAAAGTTATAAGCTTCTTTGAAATGAGGTCCCGTGTAATTTCGTATTATGCACTACTCAAATTTTTACACTTTTTAAAAATTATAATGGACAACTAACTAGTTTCAAAATTATTGGTATTTGAAAAATCGCGAAATATATTCACTCCTCTGCTATATATAAAACAATACTGACATTATCGAAACATCTATCACATTGAAAGAACGGATCTATAAAATATATAAAGTGGTAATTTACATGCTTAGCGGATGGTTTTCACGGTACCATAATCCTGATACAACCAGCACCTCATTCTGCAACCACTAATAGAAGTGTCTTCATTCTTTACCCAGTCGCTGAACGCGTTGCCATGATGAAACACCAACTTGGGGGACGAGAGCTCGGGACCAGGCTTTACATAGAATGCCTTGGACTTTCCATCGACAGAGAAGACCCTTCTAGCTTTGTACTTCCAGAGCCACTGGAACTGTCTGTGAACACCAACATCAAAGTGTCATTCCTCCGCCATAGCCCTGAAATGCTTCAGACTTTCAATGAAAGTTTGTTGCAGGTTTATGCGCGTGCGAGAATTGTGAAAGACTCTCTAAAAGTTGAGTGCACCCTCAAAGATTCAGTACATGATGCTCCTCGCTTAGCAGGCGCCTGGAGAGATAAAGCATACAAACAATTAGAGAACTGCTTTGATTCTGTGAGAGTTGACCGACAGGAAGTATTGCCAGAAATATGGCCTGATGTGTTGAAAGCTGTACAAAAGTGTGAAATCAGCAGCAAAGATTTGGTCTTGACCCTTGCAGAGGAGCACGCGTTTGTTATTTTGGGAAGAAAGAAATCAGATGGAGATACATTTGCTAAGATCAAGCGTATTGTTGAGGACACAGAAAAAGAACTTGCTTTCGAAAAAAGTGAATTGCATGAGGTAGTGGAGCTTAAAAGGCACGAACGTCATCTTTTGGCCATGTCGAGTTTATTTGCCAACACAGAAGAAAAGTATAACAGGCTCAGTGTTAGAGAAGAAGATGGACACGTTGTTTTTCGTGGTCAGGCGAAGGACGTGAGGAATGCGCAGCTAAAGATGTTACAAATGTTTCGCTCGGCTCCGTCGATGACATTAACGAATATATCCCACGGTAAAAGAAGTCTTCTGGCCAATGAGAGCGTTCATAACTTCATACGCCCAAAACTGGCATCACTGAGGCTCACTGTCACTTGGGATTGCCAAAATGAAGGCCTTGTTACATTCTTCTGCCTGGAGAAATCACATCTCTATCAAGCTGTTGAGATCATTCACTCGTCACTACAAGAAAAAGTCTTGTCTTTAGATGAAACGTCTTCCTGGGTAACGGCTTCACCGAACTGGAAAAAGTTGAAAGACTATCTTATTAAAAGCAACCAGGGCACTTTAATGATTGAAACCAAGCCAAAGGGTATTCTGATCACTGCTATCAGTGAGATTATGTCCGAAGTTGAAAATATTATTCAGAATTTCGTTTCAGAAAATGCAATCTACTCCACTGTTTTCCGCTTTTCTCCTAGTCGGCAGAAGTTCTTAGCACTATTTTGGGAGAAACGACTTGAAAGTATAAAGGAGTCGTTATCAGACTACAATGTGGACATCCGACTATGCAATAAAGAAAGAAGTATACACGTTAAAGGAACAAAACAAGGTGTGGAACTTTCTAGAGAGCAACTGGAAAGCCTAGAGAAGGAGATTAAGTGTACTGAAGTAGACGTCAATGTGCACGAATTCATCAAGCAGCTAGAGGATTTGAATCTGAGAGACCTAGACAGCTTTGCAAAATCACACCACTGTGTGGTCGCATGGAGTCTAGAAAAAAATGGCATGCAGGTAAGAGCTAGCTTAGGGAAGTATCACTTTAGAAAACGCTGAAATTTGAAAATAAGTATAAAGACGTCGCATTTTAAGGTAATATTTTTGTGTATTTCGTTGTACTATTAAACCATTAAATATTATTATATTCCGCCATTATTTTGACAATATTTCCCTCTTATTGTAAATTTAAACTAGATGGCAGCAGAAACGTCCTTGTTTTCTTGACTAATATTATAGTAAGGTGGAGTATATTTTGTTCACGTCACTGTTGTCAAGATATTTCCTAAGGTTGTCATTTAATTTTTATAAAATTTTGTATATTTACGATTAACATTTCATTGTTTTAACTGAACCTGGGACTTGTAGGTACATAGAAAACTTGTTTTACACAGAAAAGACATTAGGTGATTAATGGTGTGCTTGGAAGTTTTTTCCTAATGTGTCAGTCAGTTTGATAATTGTTCGTTTCATTACAAAACATGTGCCCATTTCGTTTGCAAAATATAGCAAGGGTATAAATATTACTGCCCAGATGCGTCTGATAAGCATTTACCTGGTGTAATTCGTGTTTTGTATAGCCTACGTCGCTAAATTACACATAAAAAACTCTTATGCAGCATTCTAGTGTGAATTTCTTTAAAGAGCTATGGCAAGTGCTTCTTTAGTCAACGTTTTTAAAAAATGATAATATTTAGAGGTTTTGTCGTAAAATTGAAGATAAACACAGGTGAATATCGTTTTGCATGTTACGTGCACACCTTAAGAAAATGTATTTTCCGTCAACTGTCTTGGAAACTTCTAAACTAAAAGGTGAAAGGCGCTCTTTATCATTAAAATCCAACTTAAACGGTTTGCGTTTTTTTTTTTTTTTCATGTATCAGTAGATATAGGCGATATAAAACTAGCCTGTAAATTTGAGCCTCCTTTAGCACGAGAAATGCAGATTTACGTCCGAATAACCCGAACTGTCAGTCTGATTGGTGTTGATGGCTGGCAATGTTGTGAATGCTGCACCAACGTGGCATAGTACACTGTTAGCGTGACGTAGTACACTGTTAGCGTGACGTAGTACACTGTTAGCGGCGCTCACTTATGGCAGTTGCGAATCGCATACTTTGATAGCGGATAATTAATTAACAGATCGGTTTTGGAGGCTGAAATTTACACGTTAGGTTTATATCGCCTGTATCTACCGATATCTGTAAAAGATGCAAACCATTGAGTTTGGTCTTTATGGCCTATGTAAACTGTGGGATTGAGGGTGACACGCTCGAGTGGGAAGCTATAATTATGCGTGGTCAACCTGTTCATTTGTTATTGAATGCCTGGATTATTCTTTTGGTGTCTGCAAGTAGAGTCCACGTACCTCATCTGCAGAGCAGAAATGGTATTATAAGGGATTTGTACAGATTGTACTTTGTAGTAAACCTGATGTTGTTGACCATTAACTTTGCTGTTTTCAATGCTGGTCTCCATTCCATATATGTACATTTGAACTGTCTGTCTTGCAGTTCTTTGTTAGGGTCTGCTAACAGATCAATGTCGTCTGAAAAGCATAGGTTGCATTTAGTGTAGGGTATTACCAATGATGTTCTCCAAAAACAGCACAAGTGATAGGATTCATCCATTATGTACGCCGACTGTGGTGGAAAAGTAAACTTCTATTTTGTTGTCCAGCAGTACTGCGCTCGTTGAGCTATTGTACAGCGCTTTGATGACTTGACTGAGACCTTCTTCGATTATTATTTCTTTGCATCACATGCCATACTCTGTCAAATGCATTCTTAAAGTCTGTGAAGTTGTGATAAAGGACCCGAGGTTGCTGAAGGTGCTTCTGTAGAAGGATGCTACAGTTTAATATATGTTCATGTCTGCTCCTACCTGGTCTTAAGCCAGCCTGTAGCATAGTACAGCTATTTCGACCTCTTCTCCTACGTCTGGTAGGTGTGCAGGTTCACTGTTTCTAATGTCGTTGTTTTGAAGGATGTTAGTGTCTCTGTTCAGCTGGAAGTTGTGCAGATTTGTACAGTAGTCAAGCCATCGGTTGAGTACAGCATTGCTTTCTGTGAGAAGGTGGCCATTGCTGTCTTTGATTATTGAGGTCTTGTACTGATCTGATATCTTAATCATTAGAGGAGCAATTAGCTTAAGTGGTTGACTGTCTCTATCATAGGGCATAGAAAAGGAAAATGTCATGTTATAAAGATTAACCTTTAACACATCAACAAGTAGGAACCTTAGGTTTTTTCTGTCGTAACATTCCCTCCTCTATGTTTCGGCATTGGCCTTAGATTTCTCCCTGTCTGACTTCAACCCTTCCTTGATTGTGCAATTCTCTTCTTTGTATTTTGAAGACGTTTCTCATTTGCTTTTCTTTCTTTAAGGTCCTCCCTTGGTTGGAGAGATCTAGGATGTCATTTATGTCTGATGGTTGGTTCTTATTCCTTTGACGCTTTAAAACGTCCTGGGCTGTTGACTGCAGCGCCTCTTTAATGTTTGTCGAGAAGGTGTCTACATCACAGTCCAGCAGGCTCAGTGCGGCGACTTTTCCTCCTACAGTGGCATTGAAGACTTCTGCAACGTTTGGGTCTTGAAGTTTCACCAAATCAAAGTGAATTCTAGGTGTGTGTGTGTGAGAGAGAGTCGCTTCGCCCTCAAATTCAGCTTCGTTAGAACGAGGTCCTGGTCGCTACCTATGTCAGCGCCTGGGTACGTCCTTGTCTTGGCCTTGTTGATGCAGGATTTGAAGTCTCGGCAGCAGGATGAAGTCGATTTGGGTATGGTCCAGTCTTTTTGGTGAGTGTCACATGGCTACCCTTCATTTCTTGTGGGGGTGTAAGGTGTTGCTTTAAGGGAATCTCTGGCTCTGCGCAAATTCTATGAGTCTGATTGTCGTTGGTTTCACCAAGGACAAATTTATCTACCGTTCCTGCCCATTGCTGATAGATGTCTGGGTCGACCTTGGCGCTCCAGTCACCGAGTACAACGATGATGTCCCTTTTCGCTACTTCCTTTATAACCTTGTCTAGCTGCTAAGATAACTTTTCCTATTATTATTATTTGAAAGAAATTGTAATCTTGACGGACACAAACTGTTTTATGAATGAACTCTCCTATATGATTGTTGAAAATCACTGCACAGTTTGTTTTCTAGTTTAGCATCTAAACATTTGAATTAGGCCTTCTTGTATGTTAAGTCTTCGAATGAGACGCTTCAGCCCTTCTTGTTACATTTGTTTCACATGCATTTTCGCAGTCAATGTGCAAAGATAATCATGAATCAAAGTTAAGCTTGATATACTTTTTTCAAAAGGATCCGATCTTTACAAAGTTACTTGCAATCAGCTGGGTTCATATTAGCTGAGTATTTTCAGTTTTAAAATACACATGATTATATAACAAAACACTTTTCCGGCTTACCCACGTCAATATTTTATATGTTCTTGTATGTATCTTATGTTTCTCTTTATGAAGTACATGGAATATCATCTGGCATATTCCAACTTGAATAAACCAATGTTTTAATATCATTACACATGCTAGTACACTCACAGTCAGATACCGCTTAATTCTTATTACATAAACTATACCATTTTATGTTGTTAAGCCCGTAAAGAAATCATGTGATACATGATGATTTGTGAGGTCAGGTAAATGTAGCATGAACTATTTTATCGAGATATTTTAGAATGCAGGATTTCATTAAAATGAAAATTCTTTTTTTCCTTCGTAACTCCGAAGACAGAGATTTTAGATGTTACCAGAAATGTTAGTCTAAAACTATTGTTGATTTTTTCAGACATTGGACGCAACTTCTGCCGCTACTTACCACGGTAACCAATT
Organism: Pomacea maculata; assembly: GCA_004794325.1. NCBI lineage: Eukaryota > Metazoa > Mollusca > Gastropoda > Architaenioglossa > Ampullariidae > Pomacea > Pomacea maculata. Next base: position 94,783 of record SRHC01001052.1, read on the forward strand.
ATCATCATGTACGGGTCGCACTTATTTAGGGTCAGGGTGGTGATGATCTGTGCAGCGAGGATGAGCTTGATGAATGCCTTTGGCTATTAATGGTGTGCTATACTATAATATAGCTGCTTCCTAGTTGCCCTCTTAGACAACTAGAGTTCTATTTTGTTTTATAGTGTTCGAATCGTGTTCACATGGAAAATCCCTGCTTTGCAGTGCTATTGCCTTAATATATTTGGCTTTGATAATTTTTTAATCATTATTGTGTATCACATTTGTCTCTTTCAGCGAAACTTCGAACAGTTCCAACAAGTCTTGAGGAACTCTGTATAATATGCAAGTGGAAAAGATCAGTCCCGGAAGAGTTAAAACTCTATATCTTTACAGATAACGAAGTGAATAGACATAACTTACTAAAAGCACTAGGTTATTCTTTGGACTGCATTAGAGAGCACAGTGAAGAAAATCACGTCATTTTAGAGGTAATTTTTACATAAGTTGCTATTCTTCTGTTTATTAGTATTATTTAGTAGACTGCTTGAACAAATATTAAGGACAATTGTATAATCAGTGCCAATAAACAAACGGACAATAACATTGAATCAAAAGAACCTCTTTAATTTTAAATGAAGGGGGCAATTTTATTGAAAAAAAAATCATTTTAGCAAGAAAAATTTGAGCTTAGACTGACACAACACCTCTTGTCAAAATTGAGAAAGGTGATATCGGCGTAACATCGGGGTCCGGTGCGGGAGTCAAAAGAAAAAAAAAAACGGTTTTGTCAGCTTCTACAAAACTGGAAATTGTTGAACGTGCCGAAAACGGGAAATAAGTTGCTAAGCTTTCATTGAAATATAACATCGGAAATGTAGGATGATGGCTATGCGATTGTAAAATCATTTGCCCCTTAGCGCTTAGTGGTCTTAGTGCTATATTTCAGTGAGTGACAATACACTCTAACGATTTCTTCAGTTCATTTGAGTTACTGTAATTAGAGAATTTAATACTAGTCCTATTCTTATATTCTGGAGAATGCTTCGCCAACTTCTACATACCTTGAGCACTTCACCACGACTGCACTAGTACGGGTGGTGAATGGTTTATTCTGTTCTGGTGATTCCGGCCACATACCGGCCCTTTCTGCGCTCGATCTATCAGCTTCTTTTTTTACACTTCGGACGATCATGTTGAAACTTCAGTCTTCATACAACTTTTGGCTTCTCCGAAACTGTATGGATGGTTAGACATGTCTCCCGCATATCCACCACGCAAAACCACTCTACCTGTCGTACCGGGAAGCGCACCTCCAATACAGAATAGAAGGAAAGAAAGAATAAGAACTCCCTATTAGTCATAAATGTCTTCCTTTTCCGATATACATGGAACTACAAGACCTTGTTATATAGCACAGACAGTGGATAGATTAGGGCGAGAAGACAGCGAATAAATAAGACTGGACAATAATTTGTAACCCGACAACTGTTCTTCCTAAAGCCCTAGGGCAGCGGTTCTCAACCTGTGGGGCGCGACGTGCTTACAAGGGGGGCGCGAAGTGGTCATTTGTTAAGTTTCTTAAACCAGTATTAGTGAAATTATCTTACATTGCTGGCTAAAGGGGGCGCGCGGACGTACCTTTGTTCGTCAGGGGTGGCGCCACAAGTAAAAGGTTGAGAACCGCTGCCCTAGGGGCTTGGTGACAGAAGATGTACCTCCCCCTCCCCTATCACATGACCAACGCTGTGCTGGAGGGACGATGCCAATTTCTGAATGGTGCAAACGCTTAACGCACTAGACTGACTAGAGGAATACTGGAAAATAGGACTCTCACACACACATTTGTTCCAGGCTCACAAATTATTAGTAGCTTTAAATGTTTGTCTTTCATTTTGTTTTCCTTTCTTAGCTGGCACCGGAGGTACCAGTCATACCGGAGACACGACAGGAGGAAGAAATTGTGAACTTTTTCCATTGGGAGCAGCATAGACTTCACAGGAGAAGGTTTACATCGGACTACCATTCCTCTCTATGTTAGTCACCCATTTATTTTTTAATGTATGTTAAATGGTAAAAATACACGAATTTTGTTTTAGCCATCACTCAATTGTTTGTGAAAAACTGATTACATGTTTACTTTTACGAAGTGCAAATCATGGAAAAACAACTCGTCCTATAAAAACAATTAAAACAGGAATCTAGAAAACCTCTCCCTTAACCGACTCTTTTCAAAAATAATTTTTCAATCGATATAGAGAGAGCTGGAGGAAGAAAGTATCTAGCTACAGAAAGGTTTATCCTATGTATTCTTGATCTCTTCTGTGTAATTACTTCTCGATGACATAACTGCAGCTCTAAACTGTACACCTTGGGCGATGAAAGCCATTGTTTAGTGGATGTCTGACCACGAGTGGGAGAAACTGTACTATTGCTAGAGATCGTAGACAGTTAAAAGATAAAAGTCAAGAAACTGAAGGGTGTTTACTAGCTAATGTTTTCATTTACAGTGGCAGTGGCTGAGAGTCTCATGATCGACTTAAAGAAGATGTAACTGGAACTGATGATGGCAAGGTGACAAATGCCAGAGCCTCGCACTCTACTTCCCTGGCAATATATTTTGAATACAAAAGTGTCTTGTGTGTGCTACATGTGACTATAGCCTTTTTGTATTTGTCAGTATCTTGTGTGCTTTTTTTCAATCTCTCGCTTCCCAGAAGGTTAATTGAAACTTTTCCGGGGCTCCAGACTGTGCACATAAGCTAAAAGAAACGGAATTCGAAGACATTAGTTAACCCTATGACACAACACTACAAAATAGACATCTTGGAGGCAGTTTGGTTTACATCAGTGTAGATGGTCTGACGAAGATTACTTGGACAGCAGCTAATGCCATATTTATGTGATCGTGCCGGTTTTTTTTTTTTCAATATAATGCTGAAATATTTATCACACTTCTTTTTGCCTGATATCTCATATAAGGCAATAATCTCTTGCAATATTTAGTTTGTTCTTATCCTAAAAAGTATTTTTCCCATACACTCTGCATTTTGGAATAGCGTTCCTCTTGTCCTGTTTTACGAATGTTTTTGCTTGTGTCTGTATGTTAGCTGTTATACAAATGTTAAAGGTCACTAAGCCTGCTGAGCAACTTGTTCATGGGATATTTAATGCTACATAGTTATAGTTATATTTACATTATATGTTTGTAGTATTAGTGTAAAGTTTATGGCACATTATATTTTAATGCACAAGTCGAGGTTTATATATTAATATCTTATCATAGAATAATTTGTGTGTACTTTATTTACATTATTAAATGTACACTTTTGTGGACAATTCAGTTTTGTTCCTGCTGCTTAATCTCTTGTAGTAAATAATCTTTATTTCATTGGGATTTTCGGTATTACAAATACTTTCTTTTTTGATTTGCATCATTTGTGTATGTTATTGAAAAAATATTGTGTCTAAACTTGTCGTCTGTTTGTATAATAGGTAAGAGCTGGAATATCTGGCTGTATTATGCTCATGCTATCCCATGACAGGTATACGGTAATAAACAGCATTTCAATTTGATTTTCCTGCGGAGATCGGGACTGGTGGCTGTAGTAAATCTGTAGTAAAACTGGTGGGATACCTTGATTAATTCTTTGGTTACTAGGTTAAGAGGCGGCTAGACCCCCTTATACGCATGAATCTACCCTTTTTTCAAATATTTATAAAGAAAAATAACTAAACAAGATAGAAAAACAATGCAAATTGATAATGACGCATCAAAATGTGTAAAAATAGACCAGTCTTACCTGAATCTTGCTTGAGAACTCACTGTTATGATAATCCAACCAGAATTGGGTATATGAAGTGGAGTTTTGAAAAAGATTTTTACACACATGTTTACACAGGTTATGACATCCAAAAACAAGGTAGAACTCCAGGAAGCAGACATTGATGTTTTACAATTAAGAAGACATAAAATCACATTGTTCTTGTCCATAGAAATTCACATCTGTTGCATTAAGAAGGTGCCAGAATCATAAAAACCTATGGTTGTAGAATTCCGGTCAGAGTCGTGATGCAAAAGCTATCACCATCAGACCCTGCAAAAGTCTTGTAATCACAAAAAGTTAACAAAAAAGGGTTATGTAAAGATCATGAATAGGATTTCATATATTTATTTATATATATATTAGTATTATTATTAGTATTAGTATTATTTTGAATATACAGATTGTTTACCCGGTGTGTACATAGTCTGGAATGCCTGGTACATGATTATTAAGAGTTGTGTGGTTATGTTTATGCTTTTTCTATACAATATATAAAAAACTATATATTTCACTTTTGGTTACTTTGAGCAGATGTGAAGTGATCACATTTTACTGATATGTCATGACTAGTGATGCGAAGTGGGCGTGGCACTCTTGTATTCTACATTCCGACAATAATAAATCCCTTTTTATGCATGAGGTAGTACATTTAAAACATAATTATGCATTGTGTAACATTTGCATTATCAAGGTATGGAAAACATAATAGTAGGCTACTTTCTGGTAGATGCATAGTGATCATTATCACATGTTATTGCTGGCATAACTAGGAATAATAAAAAAAAACTGATCGTAAAATTGTTGGACTTCGTGTTCTTTCTTTCCTTTATTATCATCGTCAGAGTCAACATCAGTACTATTAGCAGAAGTTGTAGTGTAAGAACTGAACGCTTGTTAGCAAATGTTTCATGGAACTTTTCGAAGCCTTTAATAACATATCATGAACAAAGGGAAGCAACTCAGAATATTTGGAAAGCTTGGTGCTTCGGTCGTTTAGAGTAATCTTTTTTAGGAATAACCAGACCGGAACTGGTAAAGCACGATGCTGCTTTTCCATATTTGTAATAATTGCTTTCTGATTAGCGATGAAAAGTTAGCGATAACAGAAGACAGCATCCTACGACATTGAAAGTCTTGAGGTCTTTGAAATTTGTGTAATTCCTGTATATTTTATCTGTGTTTGACTTGTTATTTATTCACGGAAATCAAAACCAAAACCAAAAGACACTGCTGAAACTTACAAAACACAATCAGATATTTCTGTTCTTGGTGAATGTCTCAGAACTACAAATGGTGATCATCGTGACGTCAGAGTCCTTCCGGTTTGTGCTTAAATATTTGAGCCTCGCTTTCGTGTAATCATCTTTTAATCCCCCGTATTCCTGTCGTTTTGTTCTTTTGTTACTCTTATTTATTTTGTTCTTTTTGATTTGTCTCTTTCACCTTCGTCTGATATTCTAGACTCATAATCATCATCACATTCATTAAGGTAACGTTTAAACCCTCTCTGTAACCGCGATAACTCATAGAGAAAGACAACGATAGATAACGAGATGACAACACCGACGACAGTGAAAGTGTTGGTACGTTAATTTGATTGTCTTTTTTATGTTGTTTATTTAGAGATACACACAGGCACACACAGAGAGCATACATTCAAACCGACCAAGTAACTTCACAGAGCAAATACTTCAACATTTCACTCATGACTGATTCTGCAAATGGAAAGTGGTCAGTCTTACGTTACAGGTGATTGATTTTTCTGAACCTGAATAAAATCGAAAGAAGGATCGCTTCCCAGAGTTTTGTATTTTTCTGGAAATAAGTCATTCAGCAGCAGCGAGCGACAGCTTGGGCCTTGCACGGGTCAAAGGACACGACGGCTGCTGTGATCGTTACTGTAGTCATCACCATAAATGAGGTCATCGCCTCCAGTTTTGCTCTGTTTCTTCATAGCTGTGCCGAGCTACAACTCGCACACTCACGATCTACATAGACCAAGGTATTGTAAGTCATTAACTTATTTCATATTATAAGGAATACTTTTTTATTTCATTAAATTTTCTTTTGCGATATTTTCCATTCATGGCTTTCAGTCTGGTTTTTGTAACCAAGTCTTTGCTCGCTTGATCAATAACTATTATTGAAAGGATATTCTTCAGTTAACGCGATATTCGTATATAGTCCAACATGCTTACATGGTCACAGACACACGCACACGCACACAGGTGTACACGTATTGCAGAACAAATTTGTTTTATTTCTCTCTTTCTCTGTCTCTCTTCTCCACACTTTAACTCATCATTCTATTTCTCATTCTCATAGCTAGCTAGATAGAAAGAAATACATTTCTGTAGTAGTGAAATGATGTTTACACACTTTTATTTCATTAACTATGTTTGTTTGTCTGTCAGGCTCAGATTTTGTCTATTTTTTTCAGCATCGTCCTAGAGGTCTGAAATTTTCACCAGTTAATCATTTCCCGTGATAATGCAATATTAAATCATTTCCACAAGTAGTAAAGTAATTTTATTTAAAATTGATTTTTAGTCTTCATAAAAGTAAAATTTAAAGAAACGTAATTGTGAAGACTTCATTCCGCTTTATTATGCAACAGTTTCTTCCCTTACTTTTTAGCTTCACATTGCAGAACAGCCAATGGAGAATGAAATTTCCTGTGATGTACCCGAGGACGCTCTCGAAAATGAATCTGACGAAGGCGAGAATTGTTTTGTCTAATTTAGTAACACGGCGTGTGTTTAACTCCCTTTAAAATGTAGCCCTGGCATTGAAGTCTTTTGAATACAAAACGGTGTGTTTAAGACGATAGAATTGTTACATATATATATAATGAACAGACATTTCTCGTCTAGTTCAATAGAAATAAAAATATTGTTTATGCATGCTCTGTTTTCCTTCATGTGGATTTTGAAACCAACACAGTGGCGTAGGAACCAGGGGGGCAGCGGGGGCAGCCGCCCCCCCCCCCCC
>SRHC01001052.1:101599-135594 GCA_004794325.1 Pomacea maculata
CCCCCCCCCCCCCCCCAATATTTGAGACGTAATTCCTCACAAAGAGCAAAGAACAGAAGAAAGGTAGGGGAACGTAGAGAGGAGACGGTCATCACCGTGCGAGTGTGAACGCCGTTCACTATCAGCAGGGAGTTTGCCCCCCCAACGCCGAACATCTTCCTACGCCACTGCAACATATTTACAACCTTCACTTTCGAGTTATGTTAACCTGATTAAGAAAAAAAGGACTGAATATGCTAAGCAATAAATAGTTGCAATTTCTTCACATTTAGGAATTGTGTGGTTTGATATAGATGCGGAAGAAATGGTAAAAAATTCTTTTTTGAAATGAAAAAGTCATCAACAGTTGCTAAGTTTATTAGTTACAGCAAAAACACAAAGCTTCAAAATCTCAGGTGACTTATACCATCTTGTATATGTGTAGTCATGAACAAACGCTAAACAGTGAACAAGAAGGTAACAATGACAGTGACAGTGGCAGTGACAGTGACACTCCTGCTGTTAGCTGTTCTCAACAAGTAGTCTGAGACTGTCTCTAGTACTGCTACTCCAAACCAAATGATATGTGATACGGCCGAGTGCTAATTTGAATTAAAATGTCTGAATACGTCAGGAAAGCTGACTACCCTACACCACGTGACCCCGACATGTGACAGCGCCTCTACAGGTCACGGCGTGTAGCAGTATGTCTGGCCTTTGCTCACCCAATGACGTAGAGCTCAAATTTCCATGGCACCAAACCCCACCCGCACCCGCACCCGCACCCTTCGCGCTTCCGTGAATCTCAAAGCGCCTATTGACAACAAAACAGCTTACTAAAAGGAGTAAATGTATTGACTGGTTGCCCTTTGACCTGTCGCGACGATTATGTAGGCATGCCCCAAAGTGTTCTCGGGGTGTGAAGACCTAATAATGTACCTGTAGTGCGCAGCACCACCACCATGACAGATCACACTCTGTAATACTAAATGAGAGATAACAGACAGTGCACGGTGCAATACCTGTAGGTCACATGTGAGAGGCTGACTCACCTGTTCTACACAGCGACTTTACCGTTTATTTAAACCAAAACTTAGTACAGGAGAACCTCCCTGCCAAGGTACTCGAACACTTGACTGTTTAACAGCTACACTGGCTTTTTACCCACCTGTATTTATGCCCACCGTTTTGTTCAATAAGGCATAAAATTACTATCGCTGAAAATTATAATTAAAGATGATAAAATATAAATAAACTAAGTGTGACAATATGTGTGTTGATGTGTGTTGATGTGTGAGAGTGAATGAGTGAGCCATGAATACTTCCTATATGTTTGATGTGTCGTTTATTCACAGATAATAAAAAATTTTTAAGATATAAAATAACTATAAATCACCGCCAGATGTTTCTTTCCGTTTGGATGTCTCATAACCACAGACGGCGACGCCAGAGATTCGTTTTGGTTTGTAGCTTAACAGACAGTACGTGCCTGAGTATGTGAGCCTCGCTTTCGTGTTACTCTCGTCTTCTCGTAGTTTTGTTCTTCTTTTCAACACTTATTTGTTGTTCTGTATTTTGTCTCTTCGCTTTCGTCTAATTTTCTAGAATGCATTGCTAAAAATCATCATCATCGTCGTCGTCGTCGTCGTCATCATCATCATCATCATCATTATCATCAGCTAATTAAGTAAACGTTCAAACCCTGACAATAAAGACAGCGCAAAGACAGATAGACAGCTATAAAGACGAGATAATAAAAACCAGCGACAATAAATGTTTAGTACTCTAGTTTGTTATTGCATTATATTTTTGATTTGGACACAAAAACACACACACACAGCCCACATTACAGCCGACAGATTAACTTCACAAACATTTAGTACGAAACGTTTACGAACATGTCAACATTATGTTGGATTTCACGCGTGACTGATCCTAGCACTGGAAAGTCGTCAGTCCTGTTTAGCAAGTCAGGAATACAGTCTAGGTGTGTATGTAAGTGTATGTCGTTAAGGTAAAAACCGTGAAAGTACAAATAAACCTTGGTCGACATAAAAAACACGCAGACGACACTGGCGGACATGAGATCAGAGGGAAGCTGACGTGTGTTTAGAGAACAAGTTCAGAAGTCAGCGAGTAAGAGGTAATCCATTGCCTCGCCAAAGTAACATTCTTGAACATATTCATTGTTTATTTGATTGTACTCCTGTGTTTTATTTTTGGCTTTGCAAACGATTCGATGTGTGGAGAGATGTGTGAAGCGATGAGACAGTTGCCTCAGTTTACCGGTGCGTGACATCGAAGCAGTTGAGTGCAGCACGAACGAGAAGGAAGTAGTAAGCATAGAGAATTAATACAGGTGAATGTCTTAGGTATTATTTAGGGCAGTGGTTCTTAACCTTTTTTGAGGTACCTAACCCACAAGTTTCATATGCACATTCACCGAACCCTTCTTTAGTGTCGTCACTAATTGCGGGTGTGTCTTGACTTCCTTGGCGGACACCGCCGAACCCCTGAGGCCGACTCACCGAACCCCTAGGGTTCGATCGAACCCCGGTTAAGAACCACTGATTTAGGTGGAGGAACAAGGAGTTGCAGCAACCCTGGCGGGTCGGACGTTGGCGAGAGGCACTGACACCGTCTGAGCTGATCAACGATGGAAGACGACATCGTCTACTAACAAGGATTGTCTCCACGGTCCGTCAATCTGCCGGCTGTCAGATTTTAGTCTTTTTTCTTCATAGTTGTGCCAGACTACAACTTGAACCCTCAACGTCTACGTAGACAAAGGTATAGTAAGCCATTAATTTATTTTATATCATGAGTAATGTAACGATTCGCGATTGAGACGAATCTAGTTAGATTCATGTTTATTTTTAACTCTCCGTGGTCAGGGAAGAGCAGTCGCGCGAGCGCTGACGTAGCTCTGCGTGACGATTCTTTTGCGTCATATAGTGAATGACGTAAATGAACTGAGCACAGTGTAACTAGGGCGACGGGAGGCAATGGTGAGCCATGTAGTACTCATGATTGGTTGAGACAGTCTCCAAGAAAGACGGTTAGGTGGTCGTCCTAGTTACCTGGTCGCTAGGGGTGCCTGATTGGTCAGGAGGAAAAAAAAGGATGAGTTAACTAGTTGATTCTAACGGTTCTCGGGACAGACGAGACCAAGCAGTTGGAGAGTGCAGAACTCCGTGGTCAGTGAACGGTGTGTGGTTAACTGCCTGCAACGGATATCCAACGTTTTTCCTGTGGAGTATTATCACGTGTATTCCGAGTGTGGTGTAGAAATCAATTCAGTCGGAATATAACATCTTCGCCGATACGGCTTTAATCTCTCCTTAGCTTCACGAACTGCGTGAAGTGATTCATTGGATTAACCTGCTGGTCTAGTCAGTGATCTCGTCAGCGCCAACCGTCTGAGAAACGTTAGGAGGAGGTTGACGCTGGAGGGGGTAGCGTTATTTTATTTTGTTTCATCCTCATCTCATCGTTAATTAATTTCATAAACATTAAATGTGTTAATCGTTGGCCGGACCTTTTTGTTGAAAAAGGTGAAAGAGTGCGGCGAGCGTGGTTTACATGCAGATGTTTACACGCGCTCGCAAACACATTCAACACACTCTTTCGTAAAAACGTTACAAGTAATTCGTTCTTTTTATTAGAATTTATTTAGTGATTTTCCATTCATGGCTGTCAGCCTGTCTTTTTGATGAAGAAGTGGCTTGAAAATAAACTGCTATAGAACGGATATTCTTTAGTAAACGCGATATTATTTATAGAGTTCAACATGCTTATTTATTTGTGCTTGTTCATAAGATAAACGATAATACTCTCTATAAATCTTTCAGAAGCCCTAGTCTAACATCCGCTGTCTTTAAAATTCATGTGAAGGTTCACAGACACACGGACGTGCACACACGTGTACAACTGTTACATTTTCTCTCACTTTTTTTCTCCACTAACCCTAACCCTACCTTATCAGTTTCTTTCTCCCATTCTCTCTGTGTAGCACACACAATAACAACATTCACCTACAGCAACTACAGGTAAATGCTACTTTCAGTTTGGGTTTTCCAGGAAAATCGTCCTGTCAATGCCACTTTCTGTTTCGATTTTGTACATTCATCTTTCATTACAGTCACTGTAATATTCCAAGCACTAATACATTAAAGAACGTTTCAATCCACAAGTTTACAAAGTTTTTCATTTCTACCAATTTAATAAGACTGGATTAGTTTGTGGAGCATTAAGGAGGATTTGTATATGGTTGCTGTTGTACTTCACCATCAAGTACAAAGATCGATGACTGCTTAGGCCCATGACTAATTTCCCCTCACACTCAGCAACTTGTTAATAAGGTAGGAGCAGGGGAGGGATATGAAATATTTGTTTTATTTATGAATCAAACAGAATAACTAACCATATGTATTATTAGTTGTCGTCTAATTTTAGTCTGCTTTATACTTATTATCATCGTCTATATCAGTGTCATCTGTTTTCAGTCATTTTCTGTTATCTAGACGTATTCCCTAGTGGTTTATCATCTTAATAATAATTATCATAGGTACATCTACATCGTGCTCTACATGTCTGAACGCTGATCCATTAATATATCAAAAACAACATAAACATTACTCACACATCAAATAAGACAAAAGTTAACGCAATAAAGGTTGAAAATGTTTTCAAACAACATCCCAGGCAAAACGTATTGCTTAAATCTTTAGATGCTTCTTGAAAGAAAAATATGTCATGATTACCATCTGCTGGCTGGAGGGATTGATTTCCAAAAGGCTGATACTGAATGGATGGACAATGCACTAAAGGAAAAGTCAGATTTTCCTCGCGAACTGTGGATTTGCCTGCTTGGAATGAGCTGATGGAATGTGTCAGAGAAAAAAAAAATGTAAAAAAAAATCCAAAGCAACGTTTACACAATTTAGATTGTATGCAAACCCCAGCAAGAAGCCAGTGGGAAATAAAAAGATGACTTCCGTGACCTCGCTTTTGCGAGGTTTTGCTTGACCCCTGGATTGCTCACGCGGACTATGAGTCGTGCTGCAGACTTCTGAAGCTTCTCGAGTTTATTGACGAGGTACCGAGGACACCTAGACAAGAGAGAATTATAATTTTCAAGTTTTGCTGAAAAAAGACTCAGACGAGAGTACAGGCAATTTGAGTAGAAATATGCAGAAGCATGGTGATTGTAGAAAAGCAAAAGAAAGGGTAGAGGGGGGCAAAGGGCTGGGATTATCACAGACACGCATGGTAGCTTCACTCACCATCACATAGCACACTGTAGCGACTACTACAGGCAGAAACATTAAGATTTTCAAGCAACACGTTACCAAAATCTATTTAAGAAAGACACCATGAACACTTTTGTCATGGAGTAGGGAATGTCATGCTCGAGGGGGGGGGGAGTTGGTGTTTTACGCCGTGTCAGCAACTAAGGCTATATTACGGCAAGCAGCCAGCCCTGTAAACAGATGTCACGTGCAGAGAAAGATCAGCGTGCCCGAGACGAGAAATGAACTCAGGGCAGCCAACCTTCACTGTATTGGTGACAGGCGCTAACAGCGCTAACCGTTGCGCCACCGGACCGCTATGTCATGCTCGAGACAAAGGAACCAACAACAAGATGACATACAAGTTAAAATAAAAAGAAAATAAAAACCTGAAAACTTTACAATTTTAAGCAAAGTGAGTCAGACCGACACTAATAAAGAATTTGTACTTTATCTTGAGTAGTGTTTTAATGCACATTTGATTTTTTTTTTTATCACTGTGTTACCTGTGGTCTATACTCCATGTTTTCACCATTAATATGGGAATTGCTTGGGGATTTGATATGATCTCTTCTCAGATTGACATTCTTCAAGAGGCAGACTGTGAGAGCCCTGTTCACGACTTTATCATGTACGCCTTTCAAAGCATATTTAGATATTTTCGTGGATACTGGTCACAAGGTACACCACAGAATGAAAGTAGGTATAGCATTGTCTTTTTTGTTTGTGTCAGTGGACTTACCTCCAATATGCGCGAGGTTGCTGTCATTCTCATAGCTAGCTAGGCAACAGAAAGATAATACATTTCTGTAGTGGTGAAACGATGTTTACACACTTTTATTCCATTAACTATGTTTGTTTATCTGGTAGGCTCAGATTTTGTCATCTATTTTTCACCAATTGTCATAGAGGTCTGAAGTTTTCACAAGCTGCTTATTTTCGGTGACAACGCAATATTACATCATTTCCAGCAGTCCACAAGTAGTACAATAATTTTATTTTAAGTTGTGGGTTTTTTTCAGAAAGTTAACATTTCAATAAATGTAACTGGGAAGACTTGATTCTGCTTTATTATTATGCAATGGATTCTTCCCTTATTTTCGCTTCATATTGCAGAAGAACAACTGGAGGATGAAACTTTCTATGACACACACGAGGACGCTCTTGAAGATGAGTCTGATGAAGGTGAGAATCGTTTTGTCTAAGTACACACGGCATGTGGTTAACTCCCTTTAAGATACAGCCCCGGTAATGAAGACGGCAAAGTCTTTTGAATAGGTAATTGTGTTTATATGAATAAAATGAGCACACATTTCTGGTCGAGGTAAATAGAAATGAAAATCATGTTTATGCAGGCTCAGTTTTCTTTCCTGTGGATTTCCAAACCAACACTTTTAAAAACTTCCTTTTGAATTATGTTAAGCTGCTAAATAAAAAAAATCTTAGCTATATAATGGAATGAATAGTTGGATTATTATACTTGCGATGTACGGTTATCATGTTAAAACAGAGACACAACTGCCAAAGATACAAGAAGTAAAATATCAGGAATGGTTAAGCCGCCTGGAGACAGGACCCTTTTACCCTCACAAATTGTTCTTCAGAAATGTTAGTCTGGATGTTTCCAAAGAGCTGCTCATGAACTTCCTAGAAATCGTCACTGGACAGGAGGACATAGAAACTCTGTATTGTGACAGACCAGGTGATGTTCTGGTCACCTTCAAAACAGAAGTTGGTGAGAAGAAAACAATAGGCTCTTAAAGTAGTAGATATTTGTGGTTTCAATGTGCTTAGTTTGGTTTCAATTATGACTGGATTTATGGTAAAATAGGATAAAGGATGAAAATGTATACAAAATGCCTGAATATAAATAGTCTGATCAAGAGCGAACATTTCAGGGTTTGCGTTGTGTGTGTGTGGAGGTAGAGAGAGTGCGTAGTTTGATAAACTGTGGAATTTCTACTATTTGATTCTTTCAATTGTTCACAGATTTTTTGAAAGTGAAGAATAAATGCCACACAAATTTACTGAATAAAAGACAGCTGGAGGTATGGAAGGTACCTGTCTCAAACTGCATCCTCGTGGAGAACCTCAGTCCAGACACAAACCCTGACCATGTATCTTGCTACTTTGAAACCCAGCGTGCTAAGGGAGGAACAGTGCTTGAGGTTCAGCCAGTACCAGACAAACAGAAATGTGTTGTCTGCTTTAAAGATGCTAATGGTAAGAAGGACTAGGGGATGTGAACATAGACCAATAAACAGAAATGGAGAGTTTTTAGATAATAAAATGACATTTAATGAATATCATCTGTTAAAATCCAACGATTACTGATCAGCGCCTATGTACACAGTACACCACTAGCCGTTAGCCATTGTCATTGGTGCTGGAACGTTTGTATACCAGAGCTTATTAGCATTTTAGGAGGTTCCTAGTATCCAGCTACTGCAATCGTGGAGGCGGAATATGTAGTTCCTGATCTTCCTGTTTATTAAACTCATTTGACAAACATGCATTTCATAGGCAGAGACAGTTACATCAGTGTGAGCAGCTGCTGCAGCAACTTACCATTAGTCTTCTAGCCTAGTCCCGGTGGGATTAATAAACTGTAAGTGGTTCACCGTCTCTGCTACATGGCACACAAAGAAGGGAAATTTTCATAATGTAAAGGTTAACTATTAGCACATTAACACCCTAAAACAAGCAGGGACTAGGAGATTCAGTCTCAAACTACAGTGGAGATGTGAATGTCTGTTCCAGTGGTTGACGAGGTCCTGAAGGTGCCCCACAGACTTCAAGGCCGGGAGCTGCGGGTCTCGCTGTATGTGGAATGTCTGGGACCCTCAGGAGGTAGAACAGAGCCCCACATCTTTGTCTGTCCTCCGCCTGTGGAGTTAACAGATGAAGACAATCTGAAAATTGCCTTCCTCAGACACAACTCCGAAATGTTGCAGATGTTCAACCTCTACCTGTCAGAGGTCCATGCCCATGCCACTGTTGTGGGTAATGTGCTCAGTGTGAGTTGTACCCTCACAGCATCAATGAACAGAGTAGATTTACTGGTGAAAAAATGGAGAGATAATGTAAACAAGCAACTTGAGCAATGTTTTGGCTTCATAAGACTTCAAAGATTAGAAGTGCAGCCAGAAATTTGGTGGAATGTGAGAAAAACCATCAGTCAGTCTGAGCTCAACATTGACGACCTAGTCTTACCACATGCTGATGGGTGCACCTTCTCAGTTCTGGACAGAAGCTTCGATGAAGGAGACACATTTGCACACATTCAAAATATTGCTTGTGTTAAGCAGAGAGAGTTCGAGTCTGAAAAGACGAAAGTGTCTGCAGCTAAAAAATTAAAGAAATTTCAACTTGATCTTTTGATGTTATCCACTTTTATGTCGGACACACAGTCGCATCACAAAGATCTCAAAGTAGACATTAAACTCGGTGAAAGAGAAGTCGTTTTTCATGGTCCTCTGATGGTAATAAGAGAAGCAGAGGTGAAGATGAATGACATCCTTCAGTCAGCCTCATCAACAGTGGTGACTGATGTACCTCATGTTCATGTTTCCCGTCTTGCCACTGACGAAGCTCGCGATGCTGTCAACAATCGTCTCAGACAAGCTCGACTTGCTGCCACATGGGAATGCTGTGGTAATGGAATCATTGTCTATTGTTTACACCAGACTGATCTTCTACAGGCTGTAAACTTAATAAAAACATCATTTAAAACAGAATGCATATCTTTGGATAAAGTGTCTTCCAGTCTACAAACTACAGCAGAATGGAAAGACACCGTACAGAAACTTGTCAGAAAACACCGCGGACTTGTCTCAATCAACACACATCACAGAACTATTTCTCTAACAGCTTTTTGTGACCTAATGCCGACTGTAAAGGAAACTATCAAAACTTTTTTTTCAGAAAGTAGTATTTATTCTGCTGCTTTTACATTTTCCCCAAGTCGGCTGAAGTTTGTGACCCTTTTCTGGGAAGAAAAACTTTCAAGCATCGCAGAAAAGTTTAAACAGCACAAAATAAATATCACACTACAAAGTGATAAGGTTCTGGTTGGGGGAACAAAGCAAGGAATTGAGCTTGTGAGAAAGGAGCTGAATTCCTTGTCAGAACAAATTATTTGTACAGAAGAACTGATCACAAGAAAAGAAACCATCAGGTGTCTTTCTACACTTTGGAGCAATAACGAACTGGAAGCCATTGCTTGCACCTGTAAATGCGTCTTGTCTCTTCATCCAGAGAATGTTAGTGTTGAGGTAAGTTACCAATAAGACGATCGTTTATCTGGATATACGACCTACCACGGTAATTTGCAGCAAATGTTAGATACAATCAGTTATCTTTGCCTTAGTTGGACATCGTGTTCGCGTTTATCACTGTTTTTTGTTTGATTTAAATCGGGGTGGTTTTTTTTGTAAATTTCTTATATGGAGAAACGCTTTACTTAAAAACAAGTACATGAAAATCAAACAGGGCCAGCTAACTTACCTTGCTATGTGAGCATTCCTCTAATGATTAGCTGCTATGTGGAGGGTCGACATAAAAAGTGCTTAAAGCATCATTGGATGAAATATTTGTTTTGACAGATGATCACAACAAATCTGCCGGCTGAAGGCCCTCGTGTACATGCTGTACAAGGGGACATCACTCAACTGACAGTTGACGTCATTGTGAATGCAGCCAATGAGCTCGTGGACCACGCCGGGGGCCTGGCCGGAGATATTGTTTTAAAAGGTGAGAGCGTTACACTTTCAAATCAAATCAAATCAAAATCAAAACAGACTTTATTGTCTGCCCAGGAGACCCAGGGCAGAAATTTGTCTTTGCTCACATACCCATACAGACATTTAACACACAGTTAGAAGTAAAAGTGAGGAGTAAAATAGTGTTGATTGCACCAGTCCATCAAAGCAGTGTATGTTTATCCTAACAACAAACCTTGGGTGACCAAGGGCCTAAAAGCACTGCTGAACAAAAAGAAACATTTGTTCATCACGGGCAGAAGCCCACGACAGAAGATTAGTACATAGAGAGGACCATGATGCTATCCGTTGGGTGGGCAGAGGCTCTACGAGCATACTAGTTAGTCCGCTTTCAGTAGTTTGCCGGTGGACCAACGAGTATCGACGAGATTGAAACAGAGGTCGAGTTAGCTCTCGCCCTAAACCCGATGTGTCAGAATGCGGCTCGTGGTTACATCTTGAGCTCGCTGGAGGGACCTGCCAGACGTCGAGTGTTGATGCTTCCGCATGACACAAGAGATACGCCGAGAAAGATCTTGGGTGTCCTAGTGGAGGCGTACGGCGAACGGAAAGATGTCGACATCAGTGCCACAGCAACGTGATGAGGTGGTCGACGAATACGCCGCGAAGCTCCAGAATTTAAGCAGGCGAGGTAGAAGGCGGCGCAGAGCGTCGAAGTGGCGGCGATTGACACCATCTCGGAGGACTTTCAAACTTTCTTTTCATATAAATAAGTCAGAGCTACACGACACTTTAGCATCTCGTGTGGACTTGAGAGATAAGTCATCTGACTGGAGGATTTATGATTGTGAAATGCTGATAGCTGTGTTTGTAAGCATGTGAAGTAGAATTCATATAAATCCTCCTCACTTTCAATGCAGTAAGGTGAGAATATCCATGTCACATCTATTTCCCTGCACTTGTCATTGGTATTAACCTAAACAACGATAGAATGAATTTTAATAACTTGGTTTTTTGCGGTTTGACATTTTGTCTTGCTTTCCTTTCCTTTCTATATTCATCTCTCGGGTGTGTGTCTGTGCATGTGTGTCACCATGGCCTTCAATGTGAAGTGCGGAGAGCATGGCCACCTATAATTTTGCGCTATATATTGTGATGATGATGATGATGATGATGATGATGATGATGATGATGATGATGATGATGATGATGATGATGATGGGGGGGGGGGAGCGACGAGATACAAAAACAGTGCTACCACATTCTAAGATCCAAAGGCTCGTTGTTAACAGGCGATGTGCTGGTGTCAGGACCAGGAAAGCTTCCCTGCAAGGCCATCATCCACGCTGTGGGACCTCGGTATAAGGGAGGCAACAAAGGGGAAGAAGAATGTCTTCGAGACACAGTGATGGAATGTCTGAAGACTGCCTCTGACCTCGGCTACACTTCTATTGCCATTCCTGCCATCAGTTCCGGTATTTTTGGCTACCCCGTCAAAGAGGCCACCCGGGTCATAGTGCAGGCTGTGAAACTTTTCTTCGAGACCAATCGTGACAGCAGCATCACAGACGTCCAGCTCACTGACATTCTAACAGACACAGTTGAAGAGTTCAAGAAAGCACTTGAGGCAATATACAGTAAGTATACTCCGATTACTAAACAATGTAATATTTTAATTTTTATAGATTAAGATTTTTTAAAAGTTCACTAACTGCAGAAGATTATGCCCTTAAACTAGTATGAGGTGATAAAAATCTTATTACATTACGACCATACGATGCAGTGTTACTAGAACTTGTAATGATTGCATTTATAAGAAAGTCACCATCTATCCGTATGTTTGGACTAGTTTGCGATGAAAATATAAAAATATCTTTTTTAATTTAGGATAAAGAAGTGGAACACATTTTAAAGTAGCTATAGCCACATCTAGACAATGTTGTTTTGTAGCACACTGGCTTGGTTCTGTCAAATTACCCTACTTTTTCTATCCAAGGTCTTGCTGGGGAAGAAAACTCTGCAATGACAGCGGTAAGCCAGACATGTCCTGACTCCTAGTCATCATTTCTCCCCTTTACATCCTTCATACAACATTGATGTAATGCACAAAACGGTCAAGACGAACACTGGGGTTTCTTTGCTCTTATTGCAACCTAAGCTGTAACAAAATGTGTTTGTGTTCTAAAACTAATTCGCCGTGCTATGTTGCCCTAATGCTAGAAAATGTTAAATAATAGTTTTGAGATACATTTTTCCATTAACAGGTATTTTCGTAGATGGTGATAAAGACTGTGTAGCATCTCTTTACTTACACCCTATACTAACAACAATCTTTATCTGTAGACCGTACTTGCCATGGAAGAGGACATCACTGAACTGATGGTGGATGTCATAGTGAATGCCGCTAATGAAAGGATGGCCCATGAAGGTGGACTGGCAGGACACATCGTTAAGAAAGGCAAGTTAATAGTAACATAAGGCTCATGGTATAAATATTTGAAATATGCGTTTTGCAGATAAAACTTTTTAATAATGTATTTATATACTACTAATAAATTAATTTACTGAGTTTATATTCTGTGTGTTTACGTGTTTTTGCTTTACAGGAGGAGACAAGATACAAGAGGAATGTTATCGCATTCTCAAAACCAGAGGCAAGCTGTCAGAAGGCGATGTGCTGATGTCAGGACCAGGGAAGCTTCCCTGCAAGTCCATCATCCACGCTGTGGGACCTCGGTATAAGGGAGGCAACAAAGGGGAAGAAGAATGTCTGCGGAGTACAGTGATGGAATGTTTAAAGACTGCCTCTAACCTCGGCTACTTTTCTATTGCCATTCCTGCCATCAGTTCCGGAATATTTGGCTATCCTGTAGAGGAGGCCACCAGTGTCATAGTGCAGGCTGTGAGGTTTTTCTTCGATACGAATCGTGACAGCAGTATACAAGTTGTTCTACTTTGTGATATTTTAACGAAAACAATTCTAGGCTTTGACCAAGCGTTGGGAGCAACTGCACGAAAAGGCAAAAGTTCAGCAGTCAGTTTGCCTCCAAGCAGTCAAACAACAACGTTTCTGTTTCCAGGAAACGAACCTGCATCCTCACAGGTTGGTGTCAGTAGGTAAAGCTGTAACGTTCAAGCGTTTATTTTCTTATTTTTCTGTGTTATAAGAGAACATTTCGTATAACTAAATCTGCTATGGTGGTTGCTTTCTCTACAGGCAGCACATCCACGTCAGCCACATGGAGGGCAGCACGTTACCACATCTGTGAACATTGCCGATGTAGCCATGAACCATTCTACACAAGGTGCTGTACAAAACAGTGAGAAAGGGAAGATTTCGACCAGTGACCATCAATGTCTATATAGCTCTAATTCGTAAACAAAACCGTACAACAATACAATTATTGCTTATAAAAACAGAAATGTTTGGCTTTGGTAAAGTATCTACATTTAAGAAATAGCCAGTAAGATATAGAACGAGCTTTCCTTAGAACCTTACACAACTCATCGCATATTTATCACAGCTTCCTACTTTCTTATCAATGTTATTTTACTTTGTGGTGTTAGAAATAATTAAGCTGCTCTTAATACTTTAAGGTCTGCAGTTATAAATGCTTATGGTTTGATGACCATGAGGTCAAGTATTCAAGCCCACACTTGCAGCTAGTCCCATGTTTCGCAGTCGTGGACAAGTAGTCTTCTGTGAGAGTCGAGAATGTGTCAAAAGTCCCAAATGTTGAAAATTGTGGTCTTCCTGATTTGTGTGTATACTTATTTTCATTTGTGTGCATTTTGTGTTCCCTTGTGAGTGTGTGTGGATTAAACAGGAATCTGTCCGCTAATTCATGTACTCCGACTAATGTCTGTGTGTACGTCTATGTATTGCATGTATGTATGTATCAGTGAATCCATCCTAAAGGGCTTCTGAAAAAAGCTAACAATTTTATAGAAATATTCTTTCTCTTTATTAAGTTTACAAGTTGTAGAAATTCACGACACTTTATTTATTAATGCAATATTGGAAACTATATCCCCATTTACAACTGAATGGCCAAAGTATTCTGTTGGCCTATTCCAGCCCCACAAATCTCAACCCAAGGAGTGAAGGACTTAGAGTTTGGAGGAATTCGTGTTACAATCAAGCAAGGAGATATCACAACAGAACAGGTGGATGCCATTGTTAACAGCTCCAATCCAATGTTGGATCTAAACCAAGGTAACAGAATTAACCAAAAAGAAACAATTCTTTTCTATTGCCAGAACCACCACACTGAGTCAGGACAGACAGACCAGACCACTGGTAGTGACACGCGTTCTGCAGAAACGGAGACTGGGGTGGAACCTCTGTAATAATTATCTCGGTGCCATCTCTCTGTTGACTACAAGGTAGATGGAAGAATGATTGCCTTCTTTGGAGCGTGTTTGGACATGTTGTTCACCCGTTATTCTTCCCCTAGGTAGTTCCTGCTCATTTTACTCGAATTAATCCTACATCATAATATTCGTTTGACATTCACGCAACATTCACTATATCTTTCTCCCACGTAAATTCTATGACTACTCAGTATTAATTCTTAAATAGTTCAAAGTTTCAAAATATAAGGAGAAAATTGATAGTGAGTATACCAAGCTAGGCAAGGAATTCTTTTGTCCCCTTTCTTTTTTCTTTTTTTTTTTCTCAAAATATACAAACTTCATTCTGAGACACAGGCTATTCGGGGAATGGCGCAATTTAGCTCACTTAGAAAATACTCCTTCCGTGAAGACTACTAAGTCACATGACCACACATTCACACAACACGTTACACAATCGTAACCAGGTAGGGGCGAAAACCCTTATATCTAACATCTATTAAACTAAATAATTTCTTACAATACAGTGCAACACACTTAAAAAGAATGTAGCCATGTGGATAAAGTAAGAAATGTCAGAAGGACATGCCTACGGTCCGCACATTCACTGACAAAGATGTTGGTGGTAATTGGGGAATAATACTAATGTTGTAAGTCATAGACAACGATCATGATAACAGCGGCAAAGATGGTAATGGCTAATGGTATTGACTACAGTAGAGAATGATCAGGGAACCAACGCAATTTCAAAAGCTTGTTTTCTTCGGAATTAATTAACAATTGTCTGCGCTTCTTTGTCTAGGTGCTGTCTCTCAAGCGTTGAAAGCCAGATGTGGACAGGCCCTAGAAAATGAGTGCAAGGCAAAAGGTAAGTAACCCTTGACCTGACTGTCATACCATTACATAATTATTTTCATGCCAGTTTGCAAAGAAATGTGGAACGTTTTTTGTATAAACAATGTAGGAAATAATATAATTGTACTCGCAAGGTTATTGCGCTGTAAGAAAACCTTTTTCTCGTTAAAAATGGCAATCTTTGTCAGTCAGCAGCGCTAATAATTTCAAATTGCAAACTTTACAAATTAAACACAGCTGCACCACAAAAACACACGGCTACTCAGCTGACCTGTTGACAAAGATGTAAAAACAAGGACTAAAGCCTTAAAACAGCCTGATTCACAGGTTATGGCCTCATTTTAAAAGTATTTTAAAGGAAGAACGCCTGCAATTTGTAAATGTTCAGATCCCCTGTTATACTGTATTAAATATAAGCATGAAACAGTGCTCGTCATACACCAATAAATATATCTGTTATAAATATTACATTGTCCACCATATAGTTTCCCTTTTGTGCGTTGACCTGCGAAAGTTTGTCACAGCCACTGTCAGGCAAATAACAAATACCAGAGTCTACTTGTTTCTTTATGACTAGTAGCCCTTTGGCTTTATTTTATCTCAAACTAAATTTTTTTTTAATTTTCTATTTACTACCTAGATATCTAACCCAGAAAAGCAAGATACAGTTAAGATGTTATTATTTATTTAATTATCATAGAAAGCTCTGATGCCAGTTTCAGAGATAGCTCAACGAAAGGTGGTAACGACTGTAGCGTTCAAAATGAGGTGCAGGCATATTATACACATAGACACTTACCACTATGTAAACAATGACAAGCTGACCACTGCCTACCTGGACATTCTGACAGAGGCCGACAACCTCGGGTTGAATTCCATCGCTTTGCCTGCTATTGGAACAGGTACGATTGAAGTATTTACCATGTATACAAAAATATACATGTTATCACTTTTTCATAAAACACAATATTAATGGGCTTTTTTTCTTTCTATTTTTGGATACATGTGTGCTTGTATGTGTAAATATCTTCCATACCTATAGTGTTATATTAATGGATGCTTCTGTATTATGTTTTTGGTTTTTTGACTTTCATATAAATGCATGGATCAGATAAATAAAATTTGGAGGAACTAATTGACAGTATTGTGCTCGCGAATAAAGTAGTGTCAACGGAATATACTAATAAATATATATATTCCAGCATGTTTCTAGGTAAATATGTTTATGGCCTGTTTTACGCTGCATTCTGTAATATCACCATTCATCAATGATTTAACGCTTTTAACAGCGTTGTCTTGGGTTAATTCCACTCTCTCTCTCTCACACACAGTACATGTAAAATTATTGCTTAACAATTAAAACAATACTCTTTCACAAGCAAGCTGACAGTATCATGTGTGGAGTCTCAAATAGTTTTTGTGCTTCAGGGAATCTCAACATTTCTCCATCCAAATCCGCTCGAGCGATGGGCAAAGCTCTGGTCGCTCATTCACGAATCAGAAAAACTATCAAAGCTGTGACAGTGGTTTTGTTTGAAGCCAGCATGATGGAAGAGGTTACTTTCAAGCTGACAGGACTAGCCGCGGTACAAGTTCTTATACCGTCAACAAGCTTTAGAGGTCAGGGTGCATTCAAGAGATTGTATCTTCCGGAAAATGGAGGTGAGAAAGTCATTACAAATATATTTTCTCTTGTAATTCCAGACAGCAGAGACAAAGGAGTACCTATTTGATATTCCTTTGCTTGTTGTATTGTTCTCAAGCGTATTTACAATCACAAAAAGACATTTTATTTTGTTTCGATACTATAGTGGTGTATGCCCTGTAGTGCAGGCCTGCACTCCACTTTCTGAAATCCCCAGATTATCAGACGTTTCAAGTACTGTGATGATTAAATATTTAATTACAAGCTGTACACAAGCGGCTTCCCACTTTCTCAGTTGGACTGTACGAAAACCTGAAATGTCTTCACGTCCAACATATTCATTCCTGTTTTCGTTACTTGACCCTTCAGTGTTGTTTAACTACATTTTGCTTTTATTCTATATTGCTCAATACACTCGCTAGCTACCAAAATAAAACAATTAAGGGTGTGTGTAGACTATTTTATATGATGTCAGTCATTTTGTTGCCACATCTTGACAATTGTCGCAAACCTGGGGAAGGGTCCGTAGATTTGGTAGGGGGTACGATTTCTATCACCAGTCCAACACACCGTCTATACAAACACCAAATCCACGTCGACACTTACCGCGTGCTACCACACTAAATTGGCTATTAATCACGCACTCTAACCAGCTAGAGCCCCCAAGCACGCATACCCCAATGGAAACACGAGGCAATTTAGTGTATTAAAGAACGTTAATTATTATTTCCAGAAGTTCATACAAACCAGAACATGTTACAATTACAAAGTATGAACCATTGATCGTTGTCTAGACCGTCCCGTTACCTAATTATTTCCCCTACTTCTAATATGTCCAGACAACTGAGAGCTAGATCTAACCTTATCTGTCATACACACAATACTGCTCACACACTCTCCCCGTACACTCCTCATGCGCACGCCACTTAGCTGTTCTCGACTTTGTGGTGTGGAGATTAGTTCTTGCAGAACACACACGCACAACTGTCACTGCACTGTCCAATGGGGGATGCAGTATGGGTAATCTCTCGTCGCGCCGCAGAAGAAATATTGTCCTAAGACTTCGGTCTTCTGTTGACCGGCACCCGACGAGAGGAGTACGAGGAAGGCGCACCTCGAACGGTTGCTAGCAGGCCGACGATCTTGGTATGGACGCAGCACCGATACCGGTTGCCAGAACACTTGTCCGTTACTTGTCGTCAGGTCGGACGAAGTTGTTCTTCCCAACGCACAGGTACGACCGTGCGGCTATATCACCTTCTAGGTTGATGTCCTTTTCTCTCAGTAATTCTTTCGTCTGAAATTTGGCGAAGGACAATTGCAAACGAAGACTTGAGATATCAAGATCACTGTCTTCTCCCTAGAGGTTTAACGTAAAGCCCAGCTTTTCGTCCAGATCTTTCTCTTTCAGCCCAAACGCTCAGCCTGCATCTCTAGATCTTCCAGTCCAGTAACCGTCCTGTTGGCCAGTCATACCACCTGACACACCACAACCAATCACGCCTCACAGCCACCACGAGCTTAAGCTCCCACCCGCGTAAATGACGCAATTTCTCTCTATGACGTAATTTCTAGAGAGAGAAACCACGTCATATCTAGAATAAAATAGATGTGCAAACACACACTACAGCCCTATCCCACTCTTTCACGACAACAATCATTAGTTGACATCTAAAAACACATTAACGGGATCCTAAATATTCCTATTTGTTAAAATGTTAGAGATAGCATTTGACTCTAATAATAGCTTTCGTGAAATGTACTTTGATAAACCTAGGAATATGATGCATTAGGGCGTGAACAGATTTGCTAGTAATATCTGCAGCTTTAGAGAAAGCTGTTTCATTCATATAACGGATGTCGAAGTGATTGATCAATCAATGTTGCTGTTGCAGACGTTCTTGTTTCTAGTCCTTAAGTATGTGCAACATAAAATACTTGAAGGGTTTAAAGTTCATACAGTATTAAAAGTTATCTTTGGTGTAACCCTGTACCAATAAAAGAACTTACAAATAGTTCATACTATTCTAATTTCAAACATTATAGTTACAAACAGGCACACGAAGCTTCTCTCTTCAATTATGTCTCTGTTCCTTTCTGAAGTTGTAATTCGATGATGAAAATAATCTTTTTTTCAGAAATCGAGGAAGGGATTACAAGGACTAAGAACAACCCACTACCTGAGGTCCTTAAGCGGTACATATTCGCAAGTCAGTATAAAAGAACTGATTTCTTAAAAGCGTTGGATCGTCTTGTGAAAAACAAGTTCGTAGAACAAGAAATCAGAGACTTTGATAAAGTTCCACTTGAGAAGGTAACAATTTCTAGTAGTTCATTTTGAAATTTTGTATTATTTTACGTCAAAGTTACATAATATGTGGGTTGTTATTTTTGCCATTCGCTAAACTTTACCACAATAAAATATTTAGAAAATATGTCATTAATTTTGTTTGGATTTAGCTCAAAGCATATTTTGTCAGGATCTTAAGGCTAACCTGGATGTCCTTTGGGAGTAGTCAGAGGTCGGGAAGATTCCTTATAAAGCTAGAAAAATTAAAAGTATATCCCTGGGGCTCGATAACAATAAGTTCACGTACAACATGAATGACGGTAAGATTACTGTTGGAGAAACAAGGTGCGAGAACCACTGGGGGTCACCACAAACCCAATACTAATGTTCTTCAAGTATTGTGTCAAAACGAATCTAACCAGTTGACTTGCCTCGTTAGGGTTTTTTTTTGTTTGTTTGTTTGTTTTTTTTTTGATTAAATTGACAAGGAATTAGTCCTGTTCATTTTAAGAGTACGGGAACGTAGAATAGTCACAAAGATGTTAAAGAAAAATGTCATTCTGCTTGAGAAAGTGTAGAGTAGAACAACAAAGTACCACAGTTTGCCCCCACTCTAGTATGTAGATGTACTAAGACTGTCAAGCCTCTTGTTTCGCAGGCTAAGGGATTGTTTTACTATGTATATAACATCACCCAAAGTGTTTACTGCGGGAATACGGAGAGTTAGTTGTCCAGGTCCAAATGTAACACCAGTGGTGAAGTTCAACCTTTGAAAAGACAATAATTGTGGATTTTGAAGAACCGTTCAGACAAGCACTTTGCAGACTCAGTTCTCGATCGTTTCCCATTTGTTCAAATCATTTTATAAACTCGATGTCAGCACCAGGCTGTAGACAAAACCATATTTGTTTACTTATACCCAAACCCAAATTTTTTAGTAAAATTATATATCTGTTACAACTTTCATTCGTGATGTCAGCACCAGGCTGTAGACAAAGCCATATTTGTTTACTTATACCCAAACCCAAAATTTTTTAGTGAAACTGCATATCTATTACAACTTTCATTCGTGATGGCAGCGCCAGGAACTGTGCAGAAAATACGACCTGGAGATGTGTCAGAGAAACACCGGAGTCAGGGTGAAAGGCATGGCAGACGATATTCAAATGTTGAGAGAGGAGATAATCAACATAATGTCCAGAGCAGAAAGACAACAACAAGAGTGTATGATTGCAAACCTCGTTCAGTGGTACTTTTTTGAGGTAATAATTACAATAAGAGTAGTTGATTGCAAAAATAGTTCCATGATTCGTCAATCTCTGTAAGCAGGGATTCAGAGTTTTGCTTGTTCTGCACTATAAACTTAACTTAGCTTCAAGGGGAGGAGGAGAGCATCTTTTACTTATTTAAATCTTAAAAAAGATGTTACATGCATCATGGGAAGAACAATACGAATAAAGACTAGGTTAGAAGTTTTACTCATCGCTAATAATTAATCTCTTTCACTCTATTTCTCTTTTGAAAGATATATGGTAATTTTTGAACCACCATCGAGTTTGATGTATTTCTCTTTTGAAAGATATATGGTAATTTTTGAACCACCATCGAGTTTGATGCCAATTGACAACATTGTTACCTCAAGATGTTTTTTTTTATTGTGTCGTATTAATGCGTAAAACACTGAGTATTCTAGTATTTGTTTACGGTTACCACGGTTGATTTTTGTTGTTTTGAATGTTTCACCCTGTGTATAAGCCGGTGGCCTTGTGTTCACGATTCCATTTTTTACACAGTTCGTGATATTCTTTACACTTGTTTCCCCTTTTTCTTCCTTTTGCGTGCCACTAGGTGACAGCTACTGGAACCAAACGCATCCCTTATGAAAAAAGAGAAAATCTGTTGATAGAGAATGCCTATCAGAAGTATCAGGACACAGTGGAACTGACAGATTCAGAAGGAACTGTCTACGTCGTCAGCTTTAAGGACATGACAGACTCTGTAAAGATGTGTCCAGCCGACAGTGTACAGATCACGAGAAAAGAAATAATAGCAGGTAAACTTGGTGTTAAACTCTAATGTCTGTATTTGCATGCCACCAGGACCTTGTTTAGGGACGTGTTGGTTCATAAATTAAAACACCTGTTTACAGGGTTAGTTCACCCCTAACTAGTTTTCCTTCTTGAGTAAACACCAAATAAAACCCAACCATAATTATTTCCTTTCTTTCTTTTTCTTACGATGTTGTTGATGTGGATGATTATAGACTTGGCCAACAGTGAAAGTCTTCTGCCTGAGACATGGGAGCCTTTGAACAGCGAGGAGTCCTTCAAGCGAGTGCCCCTTGTCCGTGGATGCCCCGAGTACAACAGTGTGATGGTCAACGTGTCCCTCACTGCAGGCAGATATTTGAACATCAAGTCGGTGAGCAGTAGTTTGAAGAAAGTGCAAAATAATTTAGGAGGCAAGGTGTAAGAATGACTGTGACTTGTTTGACATAAAATACTCATGAGTACTCACCAAACTTGTGCAAATTTATCAACTGGAAAAAACTGCAATAATCCTTTCTTCTCATCAGATTGCATACAGAAAGAAAAACGGACCAACAAACAAAATTATTGATGAATAAATAAACAAACATTTATGTAGTCATACATAAAGATGTTATGTCGGTAGGATACAGCCAATGACTGATAAAGTCTGCACTCTTCCCATCACGTGATCATAGCCTCAATCGATCTAAATTTAGAAATACTTACCAATTCAGATCGAGCGCATTCAAAACCCGGAGCTGTACAAGCAGTATCTGGCGAAGAAGACACAAATGGAGAAACAAAACAACGGGTTGCAGTCTGAGAAAACCTTGTGGCATGGCACCTCGTCAGACGCCATAGACAACATCAACCTCTACGGCTTCAACCGCAGCTTCTGTGGAAAAAATGGTAAAACTTAGTTACCATAATACAAATATACATTGTTACCATGGGCTACTGATATTACCGTTAGTCCAAATTTTTTTCACCTAGCAGATCCAAAATAATCTTGAGTTTTTGTGGTTTTTGTTCCAGCTTTGTCTCATAAATTTTAAATTAAAGCATGACAGCTATTGGTCGTATGATTCTTTTATAAGTTATTTAAGAAAGTTATAAATAAAGTCCAGGCCAAGTTGTTAAAAGGCCTACAAATTCTTCTGGGTTAGAGTTTATGTTCTTTGCTTGTAAATCGTAGGGCTAGTGTTCTGCTATTGTCTGAATTGTAGTCTTTCCTGTAAGGCCCAATCATTCATAACTTCATGTATATATTTTTCTATCTATTGTTAAGTAATTCTCTTCCTTATCACGTGACTTACTGTTGCCGACAAATCAGGATTTTCAAATAACTAAAATAATCTCTGTTGAATGACAACAATTCTCCTGACATGGAGGACTACAACTGATCGCGTGTTTCTCCTTGTTTCACTCAGCTACTTATTACGGACAAGGTGTGTACTTCGCCGTCAACTCCAGGTACTCCATGAGCGACACCTACTCTGTGAGAGATCAGTCAGGGAGGAAACACCTGTACCAGTGCAAGGTGTTGGTCGGGTATCCCACAGTCGGGAATAGCTTTATGAAGTTCTTACCCACTCGACAAGGAAAGATAAGATACGATTCTGCCACCGACAATAACTCACCTCCAAATATGTACATCGTCTTCAACGACACCCAGGCGTACCCTGAGTACCTCATCACTTTCAAATAACTGATCATTGACATAACAGAACATCACAGGCGGTTCTTTGTGTCACTACGGCCGTTCTGATGTTTATGGAATTTCTGAGATATTTGTTGGTCTTGTTTCATTTCATTTATATTTTTTTTTTGTTTGCTTATTTGGGGTTGTAATCATTCTTCGCTTTATACCTTGTGTGCTGTGTTACTGTTGCTATGAATCATTTTTTGTTGATCTTCCCTAAGTTCTAACATATTTCATGATTAGCAATTTTTTTTGTGAGGTAGGGGGCTGCTCATGGGGTCTTACAAATGACATCAAGTGAGAGACAAAGTCCGAAAGAAGTCTCTCGAAAGATACAGCGAACTTACTATTTTTCACACACTATTCCCTCACTTGTGCGCGTTCACACACACACACGCACGCACGCGCACACACGTACCCCTATTGTCAAGGTTTAAAAAGACTGTGTGTCATGTTTACATCTCACCCCCATGACACTATTGTGGAAGGTAGACGTAGAGGAGGCAACTCCTAGAAACTTCAGGAATTTTTATGGACTACCTTGTGTGGAGAGACGGAGGCAGGTCATTCCAAATACTGGGACCGGAGAAAGAGGGCGATACAGTCTGATACGTGGACTAAAGAACAATCCCGAGTGAACGGACCTTCGAGGCGGGTAGGACAACACAAGCTCAGACTTCACGACATCAAAGCAGTGCAAACTTACAATAAGAATCACAGGTAGACAAATTCACAAGAGGAATCACAGGTAGAGAAAGGTAGAAAATGTGGAGGAGAAGCATGAACAGCAGCAGGAGAGTTTTACAGATCACCGCCTCTGCTTGGCACTGAGTTCAACTCACTTGAAATAAAGAGAAACAGTAGAAATAATTCAATAGAAAAATTTACAATCTACAGAACAGCTTGTTGGTGCAGGTAAAGGAACAGGCGGTGGAAGGAAGGGACTGTACTACTCTACGTACGCCGTGCCCTAAGCACAGTGAACCACTTACAATCAAATAGAACTGTATTTACTGTGCTGTCTCCGTTAAACATAAGTTCACAAACTGCATTCAGTTGTAATACAAATGTCAATTGTGAAGGAATTATTCGATATCTTTTTATTCATTTTCCACGAACTTAGTAAGAAGTTTACAAAATACATGAACTTGTGCAGTAAACCATGTCGGCCATACATGTAACAATGATTGAATATATTGGCAGCGAAGGCTTGTTTGCTGTCTCTTCTTGATTTCCTTTTATCTGAAAACAAAAAATGAACTGAGCGTCAAAAATAGTTTTGGTGTATGGTAGAGAAGGTGGACAAACTTTAGACCCTTTGGTCTTGTATAAATTAGCATAATACATGATAAGGGATGTAGACTTTTTTAATGTGCTTTACCTGGCCAAATGACTGGATTATGTCCCTTTTAGTTGACATAGTTTTGCAGTAAAGATTATTACATAGAAAATACACGAAATAGGCGACCCTACTCCTGCTAAAGGTCTCTATGATTTATCTAAGATTATTTCAACAACAATTGAGCATCATCAATTTTTTTATTTTCCCATACATTGCTTATCTCAAACGGACAGAAGTAAATATTATGTAGAGCTGCTTGTATGCTGTATTCTGTTTCATAGAAGTTTTATTTCAGTATTTCTTGTTTGGAGCAAACAGCACGTCTCTTATGTCTGGGGTTCTATTTGTTATTATGCATGTCTATGGGTTTATTTTCTTAGTTATTTCCTTTGTATGCTTGATAAACAGAAATAAAAGCAATATTTAGTAGCAAAAGTACTATTCAGTTATTTATAATGTTTGCAAGACTTGAAAAGAAGTCAATTGTGTGTGTTAAACAATGAAACTAAGAGCCAGATACTTACAACTCATTATTTAGAGCAGACGACACACGTGACCCTCTTTCCAGTGACGTAGGGAGGACATGGCAGGCTCCCACACACCGTGACCGTGTAGTACAACAGTTTTCCGTTATTATCTGTTTCACTGGCTAACCTCTCCTCCATCTTGGAGTTCACGCAGATGAATTCGGAGGCAGCATTATGCGCGGGGTACCCTGCCATCAGCCACCCGCTGTACTCCGAGGTCCAGCCACCCGGACAGACAGTCGTCGCCGGGATCATCACGTTGTTGGCACGTGACGATCGACACACCGCACACACAACATCTTTATCTTGGTGACTGTCTTGACTCTCGAACTCCGATCCGTAAAGCCCCGCGTTGTTGGAGTTGGAACTGTCCACCAAGTTTACTCCAGAGAGAGGCAGACACAGGTAGTTGGCTGCTGCCCCGAGGGAAGTATAATGAGAACCCCCGACCTCGCCAGAGTAGACAAGAACAGCAGAGTCTGGACACGTGGAGCTTCCCCAGTTGACAAAAACAGAGGTGGAAGCTTCGGTCAGTCCAGTCTTCGTGACTTGGAGCTCGGCACTCATTTCGGAAACCTTCTGTGAGAGCTGGGTCACGATCGGTACCAGAGGGTCACTGTCGTCCGACCGAACAAACTTTTGGTTGTCGACAGCTTCTCTCGCTATTTCTGGTGTCTGACCCACAGCTTTGCTCTCATTTTCTGTTTTATCGTCTGAAGAGATGACCTTTGATTCTGAGCAAACCGTCCTCAGGTGTTCAAAGCTTGTCTGCAAGGACTGCTTCTCCGCCAGCCAATCCTGTCTCTCAGCAACCATATTGTCCAGTAGTTGTGCTTGCGTTCTGACCATGTCCTCTAGACCTCCTATTCTGTTCACAAGACCTTCGATTCTGGTTATGAGTGCAGAATAAATTTCCTCCTGCAACATTTGCTGCTCAGCAGCTGCACCAACACAGCCTGTGACAGCTGTGAGTAAGAAAATCGCAGAAAATTTCATGATGGCGTCCGGCGTACCAGGCAAGGCTCTTTGTCTAAAATGTTTCTGCCTGAGGAATCATTTTGCTTTTTGTTACAACTGAGTAAAAACAATTGTTATCTAGTGGGAGATAAGAAAGTAAGGGCAAAGAACAATAACATGGATACTTACTCTGGTTGTGTAGGGATGGGGTGTAGGGGTGTATGTATATATGTGGCTGGATGTGTGTCTGCACATCTTTTCCGTCGAGCTCAAGCTGCTTTTCACTCTTGAACATTCTTTTGTTCCTCGCACCTGAAGTATCTGCACTAAAGAGATATAGATGTTGCTGTGTATCATTAAATTACGTATTGACATTATTATTAGTGCTTTGTTGGTTTGAAAGGAGGCTCTCGCAGAAGACTAAAGTGTTAGCTAACGGTTTACATCTTGATATAGACGGTGTTCATATCAAAGCCCACCTCTTAAGTAATTTATGTTCTTACCACAAATAATGATAACACCGTTAAATGTGCTCTTCTGTCCCTCGTATTTTATTTGTGCCTCGTTCTTGTCTTTAAATGCTACGAGCATGCGCCTTAGGAGTGTGAGTATGCGTTATACAAATTTTGTATTTAATAATAATAATGTTGTTGTTGTTGTTGTTGTTGTTGTTGTTGTTAGTAGTAGTAGTAGTAGTAGTAGTAGTAGTAGTAGTACAATCTAGAGAGATCAGGTGCTATGGGGTTATCAGATCTTTTTATTTTGCACTTGCAAAATAATATTTTCACAAGGAACACAAGTCTCTATTGCCGACATTGTTGTTTACAGTCCTGCATGAACTCCTGTTCTTGGCAATCAAATGTCAATGGCAGCGAATGTAGTTTGTTGGCCGACCCTTCAGACAATGATCTGAAAGCAAACACCTTACATCAGCAATAGATTAATGGTGTGTGGTTACTACAGGGAACTGATTATAGTGATTACTTGTAAAACTTAGCATCGCGGATCAACAAAAAACACTTAACAGAAATGTATCATGGGAAAATAAATGAGAAATGGAGGAGCATGAAAAATATAAAAAGAAAAGAAATGCTTTGGGGGATATACTGCCTGTCTACAAGGGCTGTAGCTGTACTTCATCTTGAAGGAAAAAATTACATTTGTAGAGAATAACGACAATTTAAAATGTTTTTAGGGAATCTAATTAGGGAGTTGTATATCTGTGACAATGCTGCTTACCTACGAGAGAAAATATAGTTTTATTTCACTATTGAGAATAAAAACTACCATTGTAGTGAATGTTGTTGGACACATAAACAGAATTCATGTCACATTTTCACTCACGATCTCAATCAAAGAGAGGTAGTTGCTGTGGGTGTGTTGTAGACAAGATCGTAAACGAACTTCCTATTATTGTTTTCTTTTGTTTACAGTAAATTCAATCCTAAGTCAAATTTCATCTACCTCAGCAAATTCTGAGAATTCCCTAACAGTATACAAGTTGACACAGAGTAGGCATTACATGAGTTGAGCAGGTTACTTTGCTTTCATGATCTGTCCTGTTTCAGAAAAGCTTGAGTGGGATCCTGTGAAAGTTCTGTAAAGTCAATAATAGTTTTCCCTTTTGTATCCTAATTTAACTGAGGGGCATTGTTAAGTATGTCAACTGCTTTCATTGACGTTATATGAAGACTCGACAACAGATAATAAAAATAATATTCAAAATTATCCAACATTTACTACATATGAAATGAATGTAAATATTAGCATTGACTTACAAGCATAGATTCATTTACTTACAGGTTCCTACTTGGAGCAGACGACACACGTGACCCTCTGTCCGTTAATGTAAGGAGGACATGGCAGGCTTCCACACACGGTGACAGTGTAGTATAACAGCTTCCCGTTGTTGTTTACCTCGCTGCCCGCCCTCTCCTCCATCTTGGAGTCCACACAGACGAATTCAGAGGCAGCGTTGTGCGGGGGATTTCCTGTCATCAGCCACCCGCTGTACTCCGAGGTCCAGCCAGACGGACAGACAGTCGTCGCCGGGATCATCACGTTGGTGGCGCGTGACGATCGACACACGGCACACAGGGGATCCTTTTCATAGTGTTCGTCAACTGTCTCGTACTCTCCTCCATAAAGCTCTGCTTGTTTGTACACCGAAATGTTTATCAGGGTGAGGTTAGAGAGGGGGAGACACAGGTAGTCGGCTGCAGCTCCGCTAGAGTTAAAAAAAGACCCCCCGATGACACCGAAGTAGACGAGGGTAGCAGAACCTGGACACGTGGAGCTTCCCCAACGCACGAAGACAGATGTGGAAGCTTCGGA
This sequence comes from Pomacea maculata, assembly GCA_004794325.1. NCBI lineage: Eukaryota > Metazoa > Mollusca > Gastropoda > Architaenioglossa > Ampullariidae > Pomacea > Pomacea maculata. Next base: position 129,626 of record SRHC01001052.1, read on the forward strand.
AACCTCGTTCTTCAGTTCTTGCTGACTGGCACTGACTTCGGTTTTCAGAGCCTGCAGACCGGCACTGACTTCGCTAACCTTTTGTGTCAACTGAGTCACCACTGGTAACAGAGGGTCGCTGTCATCAGACCTAACAAAGACACCAGGCTTTTGTTTCTGACTGTCAAGAATTTCTTCTCTCAGTTGCAGTGACTGACGCACAGCATCTTGCGGGAACAGCGTCTCCTGGATTTGAACTCTTGTCTTTAAGGACTGTTTCTCCTCCAGCCGCTGCTGCTTCTCAGAAAGAATGTTTTCAATAAGACTTGCTTGCTTTTTTACCATTTCTTCTAGAACCTCTACTCTACCAATGGCCACTGCTTGCTTTCTGATCGTCTCTTCTAAAACCTCTATTTTACCCATGACTTTCACTTGGTTTCTGACGATATCTTCAAGTTCCCTCATTCTTCCCACAAGAGCTTCTATTTTATCCTCCTGTGTTTCACACCCTCCATGTTTCAGCATCTGCTCATTGACACCTGCCAGAACACATCCTGTTACAGCAGTAAGTAAGAAAATGACAGCTGGCCTCATCCTAACGTCCGGAATACTTACTTCTCTTTAAATGTTTCCTTCAGGTCGATAGCTGGGCTTTGAGCAACGATCCTTTGTTATTAAGGATGAGATAAGCAAAGAAAGGGATGAGAGAACATCTGCCTTCTTCTCATAAAGGCAAATTGTGGGTGGCGGGCATGTGCGATGGCATTTGTGCCTTCAGTATTTACATTCAAAGTAAATCTTCTTCAATACCTAGAAGAATTTGACATAAGTAATAACAACCACAGGTAACATTTTTTTATTCTTGAGAACGGCATCAGCAGCGAAGAAATACGTAAGAGAACTATGAAACTGTTTTGGCCCCGGGAAAAACCTTCTGGCTACAGTGAAAAGTACACATAATGAACACATGTCAAGATCATCAGCACATGCAAATGATTATAATGGGAACAATTGGGGGAGATAGAAGACGAGACAGAAATAAACAAAGGAAGAACAAAGCTTATCTACGGATATTACCCTGCACTCACTAAGATTGATAAGAGGATCTGGATTGCATTGTCGGAAAACAAACAATTGTCACTGAGTTCATTTAAAACGGAAATGACTCGTTTTGAAAACGTTTAGACTTTTGCAAGAGCCTCATTTACAAGAAAACAGCAGCTGGCGCCAGTCCCGACTGTAACTCGTGGAGGTTAATTGACTAAGTTAGAGTTGTCTGAAGTCAATTGGTCTGTAATGGCGGTTCAATGAGATCAGTAGACAAAATGCGCGAGGAGAGAATGCTCGTGAACTGAAGATCTTGACAGTGACCTCCAGGATGAGTGGTAACGGGAGGCTCAGGAACGTAGTGTACCTCCCTTCTTTTGTGGATGAAATCGAAAATATTTAACGAGCATAGACGCAAAAAGACTCGTCAACGCTCTTGCGTTCTGAAAACTTTCAAAAAGATTCTTTCTACCATGGCTTTGGTATCTTTTCCAAGATAGACAATGGCGGACAATGTCATCATGCCATATGGCGTACCAAGAAACGCTTCTTTATCTAAATTGTTTCTGAAAGAAGAAATCGTTGCGCTTTATTCTACAGCTCGGTAGAGAGAAGAAAATAAGGGCATTTGTGTACGTTTGTTCACCGTAAAAGAGCGCGCGTGTGTGTGTCCCCACGATGTGTTTGCGAGTCTCGCACAAAGTGCTTCCCAATGATATTTGCGTTCCTTCGCCTTTCCCTCCCCCGACCCTGAAGTACCTGTACAGAGAGCAAAGGTTATCTGTTACCACAAGGTCTTTGACCTCACCGTTACGTAGATGTCGTGAGTTGTGGCCTCCTCGGAAAGTTCGCGTTCAGGAAATTTTTACGTCTGAAACTTAGTCAAGACTGTTTTATTAGTGTATTTTTATTTACAAACGGAATTCATCCAGACTTAGAATAGTGTAGACGCAGTTGCTTAAAAAAAGCAAGAGCAAACATTTCTGTCCACCAAGCAGTAAATGTGTAAAGTATCAATCATGACCACAAAAAATAGAGGAAGGTAAAGGTCATGTCCTACTTTAGGTGTGCTGTGCACTTGGAACAGTGAGCCACTCAAACTTAACTACCGTTGTATGTAGCTTTAGGACTTCGTCTTTTCCCTTCTTGGTGTCACGCGGTGATCTGAACCTTATCAGAGATTCACTGACCATCTGACCAGGGGCTCCGCTAGCATCATTCAGCAAGTGAGGTGAGAAACAAAGGTGCGCATGCCAAAAATGACATCCAGAAACTCGTGTATAAAAACACGGGGTCTCACTTTTTGTTATTCTCTCCTTTTTATTTCGTTATGAAGTCGCCTCTCCTGGTACGACAAGTCGAGTGGTCCCCAAGTACTTTGTAAGACAGATATCGGGGAATCCAACCTGTTTCCAAGGCGCCCTGCAGTGTTATGTTTACAAACTGTATACAGTAGCAATACAAATGTCAGTTGTTGCGAAGTGGTTGAATTTCTCATTTTTCTCGGATAAAACACGATTCTCTAACGAATGACACACGCATGCGCAGGGTTGTATTGAACGATGTCGACCACACAAGTTGGCATGGTGTTGGCAAAGACTATTTTCGAATGTTATACTTTGTATTTCTTTCATCTGAAAAACAAAAACTGAAAATCACTAACAGTGAATAGGTTTATCACCATACTTGTCTCTTCTTGTATTAATCAGAAAACAAAAAGTTAGCATCAGCAATAAAAAGAGTATTTCAACATCTTTGTTACCTCACCTAATTCTTAGCATTCCCAAACAATACACAAACCTAGTTGACACAGAGTAGGCATCACATTAGTTGACCAAGTTATTTTGCTTTCGTTATCTATTGTGTTTCATATAAGACAGAGTTCAATCTCGTGAGCGCCCTGTTTGGAACGAATGACACTTCTCCCTTTTTTTACCAATTTAGTTGTTATTTATATTGTCTGTCATTTGCTTGAACTAACATTATCTGAAGTCTTAACAGTGGGTACTAGTAAAGTAATATTCAAAAGTGTGTAGAAATTTAAGTACAAAAATATAGGTACATGTTAGTATTTACCAATAATTTTCATCAACGCCGAGCGTCGTTTACTTACAAGTTCCTACTTGGAGCAGACGACACACGTGACCCTCTTTCCACTAACGTAAGGAGGACATGGGAGGCTCCCACACACGGTGCCTGTGTAGTACAGCAGTTTCCCGTCTAAATTTTCATTGCTGGCTATTCGCTCCTCCATCAAGAAGTCTACACAGACGAATTCGGAGGCAGCATTGTGAGGGGGATAGCCTCCCATCAGCCACCCGCTGTACTCCGAGGTCCAGCCACCCGGACAGACAGTCGTCGCCGGGATCATCACATTATTGGCGCGTGACGATCGACACACTGCACACAGGGGATCTTTATCGAGGTGTTCGTCACCTGTCTCGTACTCTCCTCCGTAAAGGTGAGCGTCGTTGTTTACCGAGATGTCCCTCAAGGTGAGGTTAGAGAGTGGCAGACACAGGTAGTTGGCTGCCGCCCCAGAGGTGGTGTAATGAGATCCTCCGACTTCACCGGAGTAAACAAGAACAGACGAGGCTGGACACGTCGAGCTTCCCCAGCGAACAAAGACGGAAGTGGAAGCCTCGGTCACCTCGTTCTTCAGCTCTCGATGACCGGCGATGACTTCGTCCTTCAGGGCCTGCAGACCGGCATTCACTTCGTTGACCTTTTCTGTGAGCTGAGTGACGACCGGCACTAGAGGATCGCTGTCATCTGATCGAAGAAAGATAGTGTGCTTGTGTGTTTCTCTTGTTGATTCTAGTGACTGACCTGCATCATTCTTGTCATTTCCTGTGTTGTCTCTCTGAACATGAACAGCAGCGGATAAACACAATGACTGGAGATGCTGGACACTGACCTGCAAGGACTGCTTCTCTGCCAGCCACAGCTGTCTCTCAGATCTCATATTGTCAACAGCTTGTACTTGATTAATGAACATATCCTCTAAACGCTGCATTCTATTCTCCAAACTTTTTATACTCTGAACGATGGCAGCATAACTTCCATCATTCATCTGTCTCTCAGAAACCATATTTTCAATAAGTTTTGCTTGAGTTCTAATCACGTCCTCTAGGCCGTCTATTCTGTCTAGTAGTGCAGTGTAGCTACCATCTTGAGGTGAGTGGTCAACAGCTGCCACAAAACGGCCTGCTACAGCTGTGAGCAAGAAAATTGCAGACAATGTCATTACTGCGTCCGGCGTTTCCAATAAGGATTTCTGAAATGTTCTTGTCTGAAAAATATTTGTCCTCGCCACAACTGAGAAAAAAGCAATGTGCTGTCCAGGGAGAGATTAGAAAACAAGGTCAAGGAACAACTACTGTGCACGCCCTTACACTGTGTAAATATATATGTGTGTGTAGGGGGGTGTGTTTTGTCTATGATCTCTTCTAGTTTTATCGTCATCAATCTGTGAAGCTACAGAAACGGAGGAACAGCAAACGATCATATTGATATTGTACGTCGTTGACTCGGGTGATCTCCCTTTTGCTAACTGGTCAAAGACTTTCTACATCGTACTCTTCACGCTGCTCTCCACTTGGCTTCATGTTCTTACTGCATTCTTCCCAAGAGAAATTTTGTGTTGCTGTATTATGTGCTGGTGTGTCACATCATCGCTTTATCTTCTTATTTTATTTCTTCGTTGGACTTCCTGTGCAGTGCACTTCATTGTCTCTTAACAGAAAAGCACATTATACAAGTGTACTCTTATTACTGTCAAGCCTCATACAGGAACAATATCAACGGAAATAGAGTTACAGAATACGTTTTATAATACTTTCTTGTCTATTTTCAGCGATCTTTGCCGAGCTATCGTGTTAGCCTTTAAAGTTACATTGGTAAGCATTGTTCGTCCTTTGTTATTTCTCTCTAATTCTCTCTACTGTTCCCATTACGATCATCTTTTCAAGTGCATATGCATATTGATTTATGTCCATCCAAGTTCAGTCTAAAAGAAAAGGTCGTCCTCTTCACCCTTCCAGGTCGTTGGAGAGTGATGTGTTAGAGACCTCACTCTTGTCGTGGCCAGGTATGTGAGGGCGGTGCCTGTCCCCTCTCCCTCAAACTTTGGTCTACTTTTTACCCTGACCAGTTTTACTCGGCGCCAAAACATTTATCTAGTTCCCTTTCGTATTTCATTACTAGTAATGTCTTCAATATCATCATACTAGAAAGTTATTTGTGAATTATATTGCTTAGACTAATTCTCATATAAGGGCTCAAGAAACTTTACCTTCACTGTAAGTTTAGGTCACGCGTATGCCCGCACACACGCACCCCCCACACAACTTTCCTTTAAGGTTAGACAACAGATTGTCTCTTTCTTTTCTTATCTCATCCTTGATAGCAAAGAGTTGCCGCTCAGAACCCAGCTATAGACCTAAAAAAATCCATTTAAAGAGAAGAAGAGTAAGAGATACACGATATGTTACAATGAGTCTGGCTGTCATTTTCTTACTGACCGCCGCAATAGTCTGTGTTCTGGCAGGTGTCGAACAGCAGAGACTCCATGATGAGGGCTATGCTAATTTGGAGGAGAAAATGGAAGATATTGTGGACCAAATGAAGGAACTAAAAGATATCGTCAAAACGCATAAACTGGTCATCAGTAAAATGAAGGTTCTAGAAGAGACGGTCAAAAAGCAAGCAGAGCTCATTGAAAGTATTCTTTCTGAGAAACAGCAGCGGGCGGCTGAGAAACAGTCCCTGAAAACAAGTGTCAAAAGCCATCAAACGTTTCGCTCGCCAGCGGATGACATATTGTCAACAGACGGTCTTGCACATGAGGAAGATGCTGTGCATCAGTCACCACAACTGGGAGAAGAAATTCTTGGCAGTGAGAAACAAAAGCCTGGTGTCTTTGTTAGGTCTGATGACAGCGA
>SRHC01001053.1:0-22597 GCA_004794325.1 Pomacea maculata
TCATTGTGTGATGTTAAAGCACAACTTTCCTTGAAGTCCACTTGGTGGTGGTGGTGGTGGTTGTTGTTGTTGTTGTTGTTATTATTATCATCATCATCATCAGTATTATTATCATTATCATTATTAATAATTTCATAATTTTCTCTTGCAGATGAAGCTGCTTGTGGTTCTTGCGGTAATGGCTATAATGTCTGATGCACACAGGCATGGTGCTGGGCAAGAACATACTTATGGACACGGACACCACCAAAAGGTTTGTATGTATATATTTCATTATTAACGTTTTGAAGCAAACAACACGAAGAAGCTATGTGAAAATGATGGAGTGATTTGGTAATAGAAGATGTGGTTGTATATTCGTGCGTACGTGAATGCGTGTGCATGTATGTGTGTATATGTTGAAGAGGGATAAAATAAATATAATGAAAGACTGTACCAAGGTAGGTAAAGGAAAGACATCACAGGATTTTTCAGTATGATATCAGACATAGACGAAATACTTGGTCCACATTGTAAATGCAACTCGAAGACCAAAACTCTTAGTTTATTTTTTTCTACATTTTCTGATATTAAATACTAACTATACAATAAAATGCATTCACCTATTCTGTGATTTATGCTTCAGACGTATGAATTCACATTTGTTTCGGTTGGATCGGTGATGTAGTGCAACACCCGTAGCGACATAAAAGTTCATGATATTAACTCCCTGAGTATAAAAAAATTAATAGTGCTCGGAAATTTGATTTTGATTGTTCATTATATTTGTGTGTGTGTGTGTGTGTGTGTGTGTGTGTGTGTGTGTGTGTGTGTGTGTGTGTGTGTGTGTGTGTGTGTGTGTGTGTGTGTTTTAGTGTAAGAAATTTCTCGAATATTGTAATGAAGGTTTTCCTTTCAATGGAACACCCCTACGGGTTTGCTGTCCACCTCTAAGATGCGAACGGGAAGGCCCCTACGCAAACCTATGTATAAAGTGTATAAATCCTGGCAAAAGCTGCTACCCACAACCGGGTCCTTAATGCGGTGACATCTCCTGGTACGATGACGACAAGAAAGGTCGTCGTAAGCCAAAGCCTGGTTGATGAAGCTGCATTCCACTTTCACTTTTTTCGAAAATGTTAAGTTACGAGCTTAAGGAAACATTAAATTAGAGATGTGTTCTATTAAATTTGTATTTGTTGTATTTGTTTGTCTACTTTCTCTCTGTGGTGATTGAGAAGTAGCAGTGGGTAGCTGCTGTATTACATTGCTCCTAACCATGTAAAGCCTCGCTTTTATCTGTGTGTTTGTGTTTGGCATTCTTGTGTGTTTGCTTTCGTGTGTGTGTGTGCCAGCTCGCTGCCGATGCACATCTACATTGTATGTATATATGTGTGTGCGTTTATGTGTTTGATACGAATTTATTACATAATCCTACACTATCCTACACTTTCCTGCTGTGACATCCTTGCACTTACATCTGAGACACGTGATCATGCTGTCATTTTTCCACTGGTTTGTTTTTCACTGACTATGCATTGCTTCAAATCTCTGCTTAGTACCTTTCAAACCCATGTAATGTCTCAACTGATAAATGATGCTTCGCATTTAGTACATCTGAGCTCAAAGCAAATGACAAATCTACTCACAACCTCAGAGACACAAAACAGGGATGTTAGTTCTGTTTTATCAGGTGTCTTTGTCTTAGTCGCAGTAACAGAAAGTGGTCAACAAAAGGAACACAAGTGCACACACACACTATCCACCTACAGAGAAGTTATCTAATTCGTACACAGCAAAATCAAATATCAGTAGTGGGAAATTTCTCTGACTGGAGCTATACGTAAGTCAAGTAGTACCAATCAGGGGCGGTAATTATAAAGCGATGGTAGGTTGGTCTCCCTTGGAACGCGATAGTGAACTTAAGGACAAGCATCGTAATATTATTCTAAAAATATTAAAGACCCCCGGAAACATTGTTATTAAATTGTGCCAACGATGTCTTGGGATAAAGAAAAATTGAGTTTTCTGTGGTTATCTCTTTTTTATTTACTTATTTCACTAATCATATTTATGTTTTGCTTTTACCTTTTGTTTTTTTTTACAGTCTTTTTTACGTTTTAAGTCATACGCATAAAATATATTGAACAAAAGTTTGGTGTTACCTTTCTTTAAAACATATCTTACATCGTGGTAATGACGGCAGCCTACCTAACATCTTGACAGAGATGACGTGGAATGACGTGTGTCTCTTAACAAAGCGTGAAACACACCGTGGAGTCAGTTGCTGTTCACCTCCTAGTAAACTGCGCTCTACCTCTCCTTTACCAACTGAAAAGGTAGGCGCTGTGTCGGTGTTTTGTAAATATGAATGTATGAATGCATCGATGTATATGTCTACGTGTTTATAAAGTTGTTGCAATTGCTCAGAAGTTGCATAAATGTTGCTGGCGATTGTACTGACTTTTTTTGCGAACGATGTGTCATCTTCCTCTGCAGCTTGAGTGAGTGTACTTTGTCTACTCTAGGTGTAATAGATTGTTTCCTTTTTTCCACTCGATTTTTTTTAAGCTAAGGCTGCTGCTCCTGCTGCTGGTTGTTGTCGCTGTGTTCGCTGTGGTCGTAACGATGTAAAGTGTGTAGATAAAGACTGATGTGAGTCACTGTTGGGATAGGTGGATGTAGAGTCTAGGGATCCTGTTGTTAATTTGAACCCCACTGTTACAGTCTGTTACGTTGGTAAGGAGATAATTGTACAAACGAAACGATATGATGTGAAAATGGATATTTACTGTTACTAGGTATTAGCGTGTTAGAGATGACAATGATAATCATTGTGTGATGTTAAAACACAGCTTTCTTTGAAGTCCACTTGATTGTTGTTATTATTATTATTGTTGTTATTATCATCATCATTATTATTATCATTATTTTTAATTTTATAATTTTCTATTGCAGATGAAGCTGCTTGTGGTTCTTGCGGTAATGGCTATAATGTCTGATGCACACAGGCATGGTGATGGACACAAACATGGTGCTGTGCACAGACATATTTATGGACACAGACGTCGTCCCAAACAAACTTTTGTAAGTATATATTTCATTATTAACGTTTTGGAGCAAACAACACGAAGAAGTTATGTGAAACTAATGTCTTAACAAGTAAACAAATTAAAAACATGTCAGCCCCTCCATTTGCCTATGGAAGTAGAAGTTAAAAAAAAAGATGGAGTGACGTGAAGTTGTCAGAGCTTGGCAGTTGCAAATTTGGTGATAGAAGATGTTGTTGTATATTCGTGCGTACGTGTATGCGTGTGCATGTACGTGTGTACATGTAGAAAGAAGGGTTAAATACCGATAAATTAAGACTGTACCAAGGTAGGTAAAGAAAAGACATCACTGGATTTTTCGGTATGATATCAGACATAAACTAAATTCTTGGTCCACGTTTAAACGCTTTTTAACGCTAAAACCAAAACTCTTAGCTTATTTTTTCTACATTTTCAGATATTAAATACTAATTATACAATGAAAATATATTCATCTATTCTGTAATGTATGTCTCAGAGGTATAAATTGAAATTTGTTTCGGTTGGATCGAGGATGTAGTGCAATACGCGTAGCGACATACATGTTTACGCTATTAACTCCATGAGTATAAAAAAAAGGAATTGTGCTCTTAAATTTATTTTGATTGTTCATTTTATGTGTGTGTGTGTGTGTGTGTGTGTGTGTGTGTGTGTGTGTGTGTGTGTGTGTGTGTGTGTGTGTGTGTGACAGTGCCGATTTATTTTTCAGCCTTGTAGTGAGGATCCTGCAAAACGATGCTGTCCACCTCTAAGATGCCTATATGCAGAACCTTACGGTAAAACATGCAAAATGTGATCTGCTGGCACAAGCTGCTACCCACATCCGGGTGTTGAATGCGGTGACATTTCCTGTTACGATGACGACAAGAAAGGTCATGGTAAACCAAAAGCCTGGTTGATCAAGCGGGATTATACTTTCACTTTTTTCAAAAATGTTAAGTTACGACATTTAGCAAACATCAAGTTAGAGATATTTTCTAGTAAATTTGTATTTGTTGTATTTGTTTGTCTTTTCTCTATCTGTGGTGATTGAGAAGTAGCAGTGGGTAGCTGCTGGATTACATTGCTCCTAACCATGTAAAGTCTCGGTTTTATCTGTGTGTTTGTGTTTGGTATTCTTGTGTGTTTGCTTTCGTGTGTGTGTGTGTGCCAGCTCGCTACCGATACACATCTACGTTGTATGTATATATATATATGTGTGTGCGTTTATGTGTTTGATACGAATTTATTACATAATCCTACACTATCCTACACTTTCCTGCTGTGACTTCCTTGCACTGACATCTGAGACACGTGCTATCATTTTTCCACTGTTTTGTTTTTCACTGACAATGCATTGCTTCAAATCTCTGCTTAGTACCTTTCAAACCCATGTAATGTCTCAACTGATAAATGATGCTTCGCATTTAGTTCATCTGAGGTCAAAGCAAATGACAAATCTATTCACAATTTCACAGACACAAAACAGGGATGTTAGTTCTGTTTTATCATTTGTCTTTGTCTTTGATTACCAAGTTATACTTAATGTGATGCTCTATATCCACTTAAAAATCCAGCGACTTCGCTGACTGGAGCTATACATAAGTCAAGTAGTACCACTCAGGGGCAGTAATTATAAAGCGATGGTAGGTTGGTCTCCCTTGGGACGTGCTGGTGAACTTAAGGAAAAGCATCATAATATTATTCACAAAATATTAAAAACCCTCGGATATATGGTTATAAAATAGTGCCAACGATGTCCTGTGATAAAGAAACATTGAGAGTCGTTTTCTTTGGTTAACTCTTTTTTATTTACTTCTTTCACTGATCATATTTTGTTTTGCTTTTACCTTTTGTGGTTTTTTACAGTCTTTTTTATGTTTTAAAGATACGAATAAAATATATTGATCAGAAGTTCGGTGTTACCTTTCTTTAAAACTGATCTTACCTCTAGATAATGACGGCAGCCTACCTAACATCTTGACAGAGATGACGTGGAATGACGTGTGTCTCTTAACAAAGCGTGAAACAAACCGTGGAGTCAGTTGGTGTTCACCTCCTAGGAAACTGCACTCTATCTTTTCTTTACCAACTGCAAAGGTAGGCGCTGTGTCGGTGTTTTGTAAATATGAATGTATGAATGCATCGATGTATATGTCTACGTGTTTATAAAGTTGTTGCAACTGCTCAGAAGCTGCATAAATGCGATGACGATGATGTTCCTGGTGATTGTACTGACTTTTTTTTACAAACAATGTGTCGTCTTCCTCTGTAGCTTGAGTGAGTGTACTGTGTCTAATCTAGCTGTCAGGAGATTGTTTCATTTTTTTCATAATTTTCTATTGCAGATGAAGCTGCTTGTGCTTCTTGCGGTAATGGCTATGATTTCTGATGCACACAGACATGGTGATGGACACAAACATGGTGATGGACACAAACAGGGAGATGGACACAGACCAGAAGTAAGTATTTATTTCATTATTAATTTTTTGGAGCAAACAACACGCAGAAGTTATGTGAAATTCATGTCTTAACAAGTAAACAAATTAAAGACATGTCAACCCCTTTATTTGTCTATGGAACTAGAAGCTAAAAAAAGATGGAGTGACCTGAACTTGTCAGAGCTTGGCAATTTGGTGATAGAAGATGTGGTTGTATATTCGCGCGTACGTGTATACGTGTGCATGTACGTGTGTACATGTGGAAGGATAAATGAAGACTGTACCAAGGTAGGTAAAGAAAAGACATCACAGGATTTTTCGGTGTGATATCAGAGATAAACGAAATTCTTGGTCCACATTTTAAACTCTTTTTTCAACGCTAAGACCAAATCTCTTAGCTTATTTTTTCTACATTTTTAGATATTACATACTAATTATACAATAAAATATTTCCACCTATTCTGTTATGTATGTTTCAGACGTATCAATTCACATTTGTTTCGGTTGGATCGGTGATGTAGTGCAATACGCGTAGCGACATAAAAGTTTAAGCTATTAACTCCATGAGTATAAAAAAGTAATAGTGCTCGGACATTTGATTTTAATTGTTCATTAAATGTTGGTGTGTGTGTGTGTGTTGTAGGTAATGTGCACTTCTTATTTAGAAAAGTGTGCAGTAGTTCTGGAGCTCACACCAGCAGTCGACAGAGGGTCTTGCTGTCGACCTCTAAGATGCGTACGGGTTAGCTTCTACTATAAAGTATGCCTGAATGTATCTGCTGGCACAAGCTGTTACCCACATCCGGGTCCTGAATGCGGTGACATTTCCAGATACGATGACAAGAAAGGTCTTCCTAAACCAAAGCCTGGTTGAACAAGCGGCATTCCACTTTCACTTTTTTCGAAAATGTTAAGTTACGAGATTAAGAAAACATTAAATTAGAGATATTTTCTATTAAATTTATATTTGGTGTATTTGTTTGTCTACTTTCTATCTGTTGTGATTGAGAAGTAACAGTTGGTAGCTGCTGGATTACATTGCTCCTAACCGTATAAAGCCTCGCTTTGATCTGTGTGTTTGTGTTTGGTATTCTTGTGTGTGTGTGTGTGTACCAGCTTGCTGCTTATACACATCTACATTGTGTGGATGTGTGTGTGTGTGTGTGTCTGTGGTTGATATGCATTTATTACATAAACCTACACTGTCCTACACTACCCCACACTATCCTACACTATGCTGGGTATCATGCTGTTACTTTCTTGCACTGACATATGAGACACGTGATCATGCTGTCATTTTTCCACTGTAATTTACACAATTTCTCTGGTATGGGTTAATAAGATAAAACTTTGATTACCAAGTTATATGTGGTGCTCTATATCCACATACAAATTCAACGACTTATCTGACTGGAGCTATACGTAAGTCAAGTAGTGCCACTCAGGGGCAGTAATTATAAAGCGATGGTAGGTTGGTCTCGCTTGGGACGTGCTGGTGAACTTAAGGACAAGCATCGTAATATTATTCACAAAATATTAAAAACCCTCGGATATATGGTTATAAAATAGTGCCAACGATGTCCTGCGATAAAGAAACATTGAGAGGCGTTTTCTTTGGTTAACTCTTTTTTATTTACTCTTTCACTGATCATATTTGATTTGCTTTTACCTTTTGTGGTTTTTTACAGTCTTTTTTACGTTTTAAATGATTCAAATTAAATATATTGAACAAAAATTCGGTGTTACCTTTCTTTAAAACATATCTTACATCGTGGTAATGACGGCAGCCTACCTAACATGTTGACAAAGATGACGTGTAATGACGTGTGACTCTTAACAAAGCGTGAAACACACCGTGGAGTCAGTTGGTGTTCACCTCCTAGGAAACTGCGCTCTATCTTTTCTTTACCACCTGGAAAGGTAGGCGCTGTGTCGGTGTTTTGTAAATATGAATGTATGAATGCATTGATGTATATCTCTGTAACGATTTGCTATTCAGGCGAGTGTTTTTGTTTTGTTTTGTTTTGTTTTGTTTTGTTTTGTTTTGTTTTGTTTTGTTTTGTTTTGTTTTGTTTTGTTTTGTTTTGTTTTGTTCTAGTTGTGTATTGTCTGTGATTCAAAGCCGCGAGAATGCTGACGCAATTTTCGCGCGGATTTTTTTTTCTCTACGTCATCTAATGTGTTCTGACGTAGGACTAATGGAGGCATGTTGACAGAAAGATCTAGATGCAAGCTCAGCGTTTTGGCGAGAAACTTCTGGGTAGTGACATCAGCGTCTTTGTCTTTCGCATGTGGCTCATGTGGAGTAAAGATGTCGGAAGTCGGCTGAAGGCTGTCTAAGTTCTTCACTGCAACCCTGCCTGAGAAGTGTGTCGACTTCGGCAATTGACTTCAGAGATGTGTTGACCCTCTCTGTAACAGAGTGTGTAGTGCTCCAGTACCAGCAGCTGTTTTATGAAACCAGTAAAAGCTGAATCTGGTGAATGAGCCTCGGTCCTTGAGAGCAGAAGGAAAAATCAGCTTGAGGTGAAGACCTCAGGACATTGGTCTCTTGCATGTGACGGTCGGGGTATTCAGCTACGAGACATCGGAGTGAATACTTGCGTGAATATACAGTGGAAACCTGTGTATGAGGACAGACTCTCCATTGCATCACGACACCTACCGTAGGGTAGTGCCCAACCGTCATATCTTCTATCGAAGGTGCCTCGGATAGAATTCGCTAGTCAACAGTTCGAAGGAACATCTGCGACAACTGTGACGACATTTCCCCGCGTGGACTTAACGATCTTGGACTTAAGTTCGGTGGACTTCTGTATTGACAATATGTGTGTGCTGACACTGAATCACCTGACTGGTGGCAACAGATTACCTGAAGAGTGGAGTGTCAAATGTCGGGGGGGGGGGGAAATTCATCAACTTTCTACATACGAGAAACAGTAGGCTGTAGATCTATTCATTTTCTTCTTTCTTATAGCAATCACCTTTTTTTAATCACGTTTTTTCTTTTCCTTTTGAAAACATTAAATGTGTTAACCGTTGGTCCTTTTTTTTTTGTATGAAAAAAGAGTAAGAGTGCGGCGAGCTTGTTTCTACATGATGATGTTATGCACGTTCGCATTCATATGAAACGCACCCTCCACAAAACGTTACAATCTCTACGTGTTTATAAAGTTGTTGCAACCGCTCAGAAGTTGCATAAATGCTCCTGGCGATTGTACTGACTTTTTTTGCGAACAATGAGTCCTCTACCTCTGTAGCTTGAGTGAGTGTACTGTGTCTACTCTAGTTGTCAGGAGATTGTTTCCTTTTTTTCCACTCAATTTTTTTCATCTAAGGCTGCAGCACTTGCCGCTGGTTGTTGTCGCTGTTAGGATGATCATGAGATAATTGTACAAACGAAACGACATGATGTGAAGATGGATATTTACTGTTCCTAAGTATTAGCGTGTTAGAGATGACAAGAATAATCATTGTGTGATGTTAAAACACAACTTTGTTTGAAGTCCACTTGGTTGTTGTTGTTGTTGTTGTTTTAACATAAGGATGTTTTCTAAATCTTAAAAATTAAAGTCTTTTTACGGGTAAGACTTTCCGACTCCAGTAGCCTCTGTGTTTATTTTCTTCTGTCTGTGAATATTTTTACTGTTAATGTTATTTGCGTCGCTATGATATACTTTAATGTGAAATCTGTATGAAAGACCCGTACAGTCATTCAAACATTAAACAGCGCTCCGGCTATGAAATATTTCTCAACTTGCAAGAGACATAAATTGAACCTGCAATGCCAACAACTATACTGAAATCATTAAATTCCACACACTCCTCTATATCAACATCATTAAATGCCACACAGTTTTCTATGCAGCAAGAAAGCTTTCTGACTCCTTTCTAAAAAAAAATAAAATCCCTCAATCAGAATTTGACAGAACGTAAATTCTGCTCCATAACGACAGATGTTACTGGTCTCGGCCATCTTACAGACAAAGAAACCCTCCATGCTTATAATCACTTGGAAGGCAACAGGCGGTCAAAATGTGTTGCTGGCTGCACGAAAGGTATCCTCCTCCTCCTCATCATCATCATCATCATGATGTAGAGGAAGTCACTTCTCGATTGTTCCTTCTCCCGAAAATTCAAGGGTCCCATAAAGTTTACTGAGATAGACTTTGTAAGCAGGGTTGTATCTGTATGACTTTCTTATTTTTCTTGCTGTTGGCTGTCGGAACTCTTGCTCAAAATCCAGCTATCCCAGATACATGCATATACAAAATAGTACATAAACTTCATACAGTAGTACAGCAGTATATACCGTAAAACACATAAACCTCTCCCAGACATCTGTCGACATCTTCAGACCTTTACTGTTTTATTTCCATCCCTTAAAACTAGTTTGTTCCAATCGGAAAGCTAACCACGTGATAATGAGGGCAGCCTATCGAGCATCTTGACAGAGATGACGTGGAATGACGTGTGTCTCTTAACAAAGCGTTTAAGATACCAACCGTAAAGTCAGTTGGTGTTCACCTCCTAGGAAACTGTGCTCTACTTCTCCTTTACCACCTGGAAAGGTAGGAGTTGTGTTAAAACACAACTTTCTTTGAAGTCCACTTGGTTGCTGTTGTTGTTGATGATGATGATGATGATGATGATGATGATGATGATGATGATGATGATGATGATGATGATGATGAAATTTTCTATTGCAGATGAAGCTGCTTGTGGTTCTTGCGGTAATGGCTATAATGTCTGAAGCACTCAGACATGAGAATGTAAGTTTATATTTTCATTCTTAACTGTTTGGAGCCAACAACACGCAGAAATTATATGAAACTAATGTCTTAACAAGTAAAAAAATTAAAAACATGTCAACCCTTCCATTTGTCTATGGAACTAGAAATAAAAAAAATAGAGTGATTTGGTAATAGAAGATGTGGTTGTATCTGCGTGCGTACGTGTATGCGTGTGCATGTATGTGTGTATATGATGAAGGAGGATTAAATAAATATAATGAAAGACTGTACCAAGATAGGTAAAGGAAAGACATTATTTTTCAGTATGATATCAGTATTTTACAGAATTTTTCAGTATGATATCAGACATAGATCAAATACCTTGTCCACATTTTAAACGCAACGCTAAGACTAAAACTTTTAGCTTATTTTTTCTACATTATCAGATATTAAATACTAATTATACAATGAAAATGCATTCACCTATACTGTAATTTATATATCAGACGTATGAATCACATTTGTTTCGGTTGAATTGGGGAAGTAGTGCAATACGCATAGCGACATAAAAGTTTATGCTATTAACTCCATGAGTATAAAAAAGTAATAGTGCTCGGAAATTTGATTTTGATTGTTCATTAAATTGTGTGTGTGTGTGTGTGTGTGTGTTACAGTGCAAGACATATTTCCAAGATTGCGATGCAGATTCTGGTTCCACGAGAACAGACCTACGGGTTTGCTGTCCACCTCTAAGATGCGGAAATTTAGTCATCTACACAAACGTATGTCTAGTGTGATCTGCTGGCACCAGCTGCTACCCACATCCGGGTCTTGAATGCGGTGACATTTCCTGGTACGATGACGACAAGAAAGGTCTTGTTTAGCCAAAGCCTGGTTGAACAAGCGGCATTTCACTTTCACTTTTTTCGAAAATGTTAAGTTAAGAGATTAAGGAAACATTAAATTAGAGATATGTTCTATTAAATTTATATTGGTTGTATTTGTTTGTCTACTTTCTATCTGTGGTGATTGAGAAGTAACAGTGGGTAGCTGCTGGATTAACTTGCTCCTAACCATGTAAAGCCTCGCTTTTTATCTGTGTGTACGAATACTTATTTAACAAATTGAACCTGTGAGGGGTGGAAATGTCGAAATGTGCTCAGGTAGTATGGGACTATTGACGCAAGTGTCTCGATGTAGCACACTTAAGACACATAAACAAAAGAAAGAAAGTAAATATCGACATCGCATAGAGTCTTCTTCCACTGTTCGTCGTAATATAGTTTCTACCACTAGCACACACCACAAACCTAACACCAAGAAAATTAAAGAAAATGCTACTAACTAAAGGTTTGGTGTCCCTAATCGGAGGAGGATCGGTTTTTGTAATTTAGACAACTTCTCGGGTAGAGGTTTTTTGAGATAGAACTTTGATGATGAAGTTAAGGCCATATCACATCAACGCAGCCAGCCCTGTAAACAGATGCCACATTCAGAGAAAAAAACAGCGTGCCCGAGACGAGAGTTGAACCCAGGACAGCCAACTTTTACTGTATTGGTGACAGGCGCTAACCGTGGCGCCACCCGACCCCGCCGTATCACTCGGGGGCAGTAATTATAAAGCGGTAGGTTGGTCCCCCTTGGACGGAATGGTGAGCTCAAAGACAATCTCCTTAATGTTATTCACAAATTGTAAACACCTCCGGAAATGTGATTATAAAATAGTGGCAAAGATGTCCTAGGATAAAGAAACATTGAGAGTCGTTTTCTTTGTTTTTCACTGATATTTCCCTGGACTTCGTCTCACCACAGTTACACTCGGTTCTCACCAAGCGCGTGACATACTCCAAGACAAAGTTCATAAAGAGACTCTGTTACCTTCTCCGTTACACAATTTTACTGATCAAGTTATGTGTTTGCTACTTACTACTAAAATTGCAGGTGCATAGCTTATATCAAATAAAATTTAAAGAAAATTAAGACAGTTTTAATAGTTAAAATTCCGTAGATTTCAACAATCAAGCAGGTCAATAAACATAACTATTATTTAAGCATACCTGTAATAATACATGCCTTATATTTACTTTGGCTGACGAAATTCATTGGCAAGTTTTATACTCTTCTTTCTTTAAAACAAATAATGATTATAATAGAGTAAAAATCTCCTTTACCATACTTCTTATTTGCAATCAATGTGTGAACTCTGTCTGAACTTTAAATCAAAGTTTTGTAGAAAAGAGTGAGCAAACACATGCTGCCAGTGACAGCCAGGCGGTAACTATAAAGCAATATCTCACTGCCTTCACATGTTGTTTGACACTATTTCAATATTTTTGTTTCAGTGTTCTGAATTTTTAAGCCAAATGAAAACACCGGACCCATGGTTGACAGTAGTCGACTCTCACTCCCCACGTCAACCTAATCTTGCATGGGAACAAGATGTACACTAATCAGACTTCAGTCGACAACCGCTCACATGTGCCCACCCCAGCTCTTCCACGTACAAAAAATTGTATAATGTCTAACATAAAGTACAGCCATAATAATGTATTTAACATACAAAAGATACAAATAGAGATAAACAACAAAGTGGCTCATATGGAGGAGTCCTGTTACTTTACAGTCTCATAAGTCAATGTGGCTGTAGGGGTTTGTCCAGGACGCTCAACTCTGCGAATAGTTTTCAAATATACAGTACTAGGAAAGTTTTACAAGGGAATCAATCCAGTTGAAATGGCCACGAGCTAAGATTTCAATGATTCCACTCTGCTTAAATAATAAATATTATATATTAAATATGATTAGTTTTTGTTTAGTATTTATTGATGTCCATGTTATTTTTTTTTTAGTAGGAAACAAGTTTTATTTTTAAGTGATTTTTTTTTTGAGTTAGCGGGATTTTCAAAAGTCATGTAACAAGTCACTCTTTTTCCAGGAACCACGATACAAGATGAAGAGAGACTCCAGCATTGCTGGTCTCCTAGCTGTCCGATCTTCTCATGATGTACAGTTGTTAACTACCAGGTGTCATGATGAGTGTCTTTATGGAAATCTGAAATTGTTCAGCTCCATATTCTCCACAGAATCCAGAAACACCTTCCGACAAGCGACGTGGTAAAAGCTCACGTGATTTTCTCTGCATTTCCAGAAAAGGCTAATTATTTTTTGTTCCAATGCATCAACCATACTGGTATATGTCTTGTTTTCTTTGACTCCCAACACTGGTTTTTCTAATCCTAACCTCCTCTCTAACACCCCTCCATCACCCGCCTCCAGCCGTGACACTAAGTGAGCGGAGTTCACGCCCCTCAACATCTCACTCCTACCTTTATTTACAGCAGGCGGCAGGTGTGCTTCTTGTTTGCCGAGCTTGGTATGATCTGTGGTTCTCTTGCACTTTCTCTCTTTTTTCCAGAATTAATTTGTTACATCTGTCGTTACATGTGTCGTTTTCAGTAAAAAATGGGAAAAGCCATCATGTTTTCTTTCAATTTTTAATATATTATTATACTGTGATAAATTTTTAAGCCTTTCGTCTTGCGTGTTTATGTATGCCTGCGGGTGTGTGTGTGTGTGCGCGCGTATACGAGCTTACAGAAATATATCAATCTGTGTTTACATGACGAAGGTCGTACTGTTCATATTTTTTTGCTTTAACATTAGTGTGTGTCTTGAGAAACCTCTCTTCTCTTAAAAATGTCGAAAAAAGGGAAAGAATATTTGTGTAATATTACTGCCACGCTGTCACTCATACCTTGTATTCACCTCAATAATCTCAACACAACTTCGATTTCAGGTTGAGCATGCGGTCACCTGTCAATATCAAATAAGAAGTCTAGTGAACATTAATTATCAGACTTATTCCTGACATATGTCTGGTTACTCATCCACAGACTATATAAACTGTCCTTCAATCTTCCTAAAACACAACTAGAGCTAAAGCATTCTTGATTCTATTCACGTTTCTGCACTTGAAGTGGTAAGTATATATATATTTAAAATAGTAAATAAAAGGTGAAGTATTTGTCATGGCATCTAAAATTATAGGTAATGAAGTGTCAAACTTCCAACAAAGTACCATACTTATTAATATTTAAAATTTTACTGCTCTTTAGAGACGTGTAAATCGTTTAAAATAAACACATTTAAATTTTCTCAGACACCAATTCTAAATATTATAGCCAATTACTCATATTGGTAATAAATGACTTACAGAAGTGTTTAATTTTAATTTTAAATAACATTCAAAAATGATCTATTAGCGCGTTCATTATGAAATTTTGAAGAACCTCATAAATACTAAAAATGTCTTAGGTAACTTGTCTCGTTGTAAGAGAAAGTAATTAAAGATTAAAATTAACAACAAAAAATCATAACATAATAATACTTTTTTCTGACTGCTCGCTTTTTGCAGATTAATCAGATCAGAATGAAAATCGTCATCATTTTCGGACTTCTGGCAAATGCTCTTAGCGAAACAATGTTTCAGAGAGGGTAATAATTTATTAAAACAGCTAAACATTTTATTTTGTTTAAAGAGATGTGGAATAAAATGTTTTCAGGTCTGATCAGATATTATAATGTGAAGACACAAAAAGCCTTTGTTAAAATGTATCAAAATCATAGTAACACAATTTTACCTCATTACAGAAATGTAAGAGAAATAAACTGCACACAGACGTATACAAAACACAAACGAACACACAAAAAAAGAGAAACAAACAAAAAAACACAAAATATCACTTTCAGTTGCAGAAAAATTAGCTAAGTCCACTTCGGCAACTTTCATAATATAGTAAGAAAACAGCTTAATTTTTGATATTTTCAGCTTTTCCAACGATGCACAGCTCGCAAATTTTAAAGCTCTGGACCTTAATGGCGATGACAGTATCCGTATGAGTGAACTGTTCACTGTGCTAAGGAAAGCTGATACGAACGGTACTTTTTCGATACTTTCATGTTCGTCAATGTTTATTTCACTGCTCTTTGTGTTTCCTGAAAAATGTAATACCGTATTGAAAGAATTTAATAAATTTTGCAGATGATGGACTGTTGAGCTTTGAAGAGTTTAGAAATTTAGATCCTCCAGATGTTCCTCCTCTTCAAACTCAAATCGTCTTTAACCTTATGGACAATCTCGACTCCAGCATCGATGGCCTGATCGATTCACCAATCACTTGCATATATTTCAGCCTCTTGGATGTGGACAGTGAGAAACCCTTCTTCTAAATCAGTTCTATCATTCCTACAATAAAAGGGTATTTAGATACAATAAGAGGTCGTAGTGTAAACTTTAAATAAGGATTTGTTGTTCACTACTTATCAATGTTTGAAATATGTTGATCTATGTAAACTGTGTAGCGGTTGAACTATTTTTAGGTGCATGTCACCCTGCCGAAACATCTCGATTGTATTTATTTTTCCAGACAACAGGAAAGTAACTTTTCAAGAATATAAAAACGTTTCCCAGCAGGTAAGCTCATCATATTCTAAACATTCGGTGACATATATAATGACAGAAAAGTCCAGACAGATAAAAAGGTTATACAATTTAGTGAAGGACTAAACTTTTTCAAGAGAGATTACTTCTTGGGCTAGCAGAGGAGAGCTTTAACTGTAATTTGCCGAGTCAAAATTAAAATAACCCATTCTGCGGCCTTCAATGTTTGTTTCCAAGACAAGATCATCTGCACATGCTGCTACAAATTGCAAGAAATCTGCATTTTTAGAAACTAAAGGTTAACTTATAGTCTTCGAAAATTAAAACCACTTTTATGGATTAAATAGTAAATGACTTTTAACTAAATATTCACGTAAAGACAGGAAGGCGAATAGCCGAGTGGTTAGAGTTCTGGTGTCCGCACGAAACGGTTCGATGCCTGATTAGCGCAGCAAACTTGATCAAGTCGATCTAGCTGGCAGAAAAGTGTACCTGACTATATAAGAAGTTAGGAAAAGTAAGGCCGGGATGGACAGAAGAAAATCACAGCCCTCAAAAAAATGTCGCAAAGAATGTGTGTGGTCTCTTGCATCTCACTCTGCTACTACACGTAAAGGTTAAGGGATGGCCTAAGCCTTACCTCTAAGACGATATATAAATGAAATATTCTGAAAGATGCAGATTTGTTTGCATGTATCATTTTTTTTTTATATTGCCAGATACACAGCCACCAAGATCTGAAGGACATCGGGGGATGTTGACAATCTGTTGCGATGATGTGCAAAAGAAGCTCCAAATAAATGGAAATTTTGTCGAAAAAAATAGCAAATTTATGTTTGTTTATTTATTTATTGTGTCTTTTAGGGGTGTCTTTTAGGGGTGTAATGGTTTTTTTTTAAAAATATCTGCATTTTCATTTCTGATGCTAGTGTTTTTATTTTACTTTTTTTTTAATTTTCTGTCTTTTTAATGTCTCTCTAGCATTTCATTCCTAACCTCTGATGTTTTTAGATTATAAAATTACGGTAGCTGAGCTAACAACAAAACTGTTTTTTAAAAATATTTTAAGCAGTTTACAGCATTAAGATTTTTAACAACCAAAAAAACCCCAATAACGACACAAATACAACATTGGCATTCACAATAAATTTCATAAAGGAAGTAAAAAGATTAAAGAATAAAAGAGAGTAGAAACTTTACGTAAGTAGAGTTCTCTAATTTCCACCGGAAGTGAAAAAGGCCGCTTACAGCAGACGACGTTTGACGTCATATTCCAGGGTCATTGTATTTGGTTCGTAGGGGAGAAAGGTCAAGGCCTGTTTCGCTGACTGTAGCAATGCGTGACGTCATACCCCTGCTGAGGCCACCTAGTGACAGTTAACCCTTTGTTTCTTCCACAGGCTTTACAGCGTTTCTGACCGTGTTTTGGAATTTTTGAAAGCTTTGACAGGTTTTTTTTTCATCTTTATCGTCCTAGTCATCATCACTCCTTACATTCTTCGTTTCTCGTGTGATCTTATCAACTTGCCCTGGTTTTAGTCGTCGCTGAGTTTCTTAAATTTTATCTTTTCTTCTTTTTCGCTATTTCCACTCCTGCCTGTGCAAAGTCTCAAATTGAGCAAAGAACAAAAAAAGACCTAAAGCTAAAGAAATATGTTAGAGACAACACTAAGAAAAGACAAAGAAATCTCACAAACATTTAGCATAGACTCGTAAGTACTTTTAGTGATTTAGTGATTCACACAATTTATTCAAGAGAAAGCTGTGCGAACGATAGTTGAATGACAGTTAACAGCAGTTATTTGAAAGCCGGTCTTAAGCAATGGCTCCCATCTGCTAAATAATATGTACTTTTATTTTTTTCGGGTATCTAAAGCCGTCCCCATAAAGTGAATTTGGGTTTCTTTTAATTGTACCGCCTTCCAACAAGACATTCCCATGGGAAGCATTTGGGATTCTTCTAATCTGAAATATCAAAATACTATGTACAATAGAACATTTCTGCCTATTTTGTAATACTATAAGAGACAAAAGAAAAACTGCATTGATATTATTTTTTTAGGCCCTTCGCCTACAGGTAACAAAAGTCGCCCACAGAGCGACACATCTGGGACATCTCGGCTCATTGCCTCCCAAGCCTGGTGTACTGTGATGTGGATGCTGTGACAGACCGACTGTGACCCAAGTGACCGAAGAGTGTGCACGTGACAACAGTGAGAACTTAGTCAAGAGTGAAAATAAACACTAGGAAACCATAGTGTCTTTGATTTATAGTTCAACTACCGGTCAACTGTTGACATTTGTTTGCATTTTAATGTAGATAGTTTTGCAAGAACTATTCTGATTGGTTTCACTGTTCATCACAAAGTATATATTTCGTGTCACCAACGAGTTATCCCGTTGTCCAAACTAGTGGTTGGGAAATAGTTAAAATCGACCAAGCATTTTAATGATCGTCAAGCACATTACACTACAGTATTTTGCTGTTAATGGCTGACCTGGTGACCGAAGACTAAACTACACTACCTGTTTTATAGTTATATTCTATTTAAATCACTATATATATCATCATGTTAGGAGTCCGTGTATCCACACCAAGAAATCTTTCCAGAGGGTATGAAAGCACTTTTTTTTTATTTTTCGTACAAAAAAGTTCATTGAAGCCTCAAACTTCTGCTCAGCAACATAAGTTCAATCTAATTTGCAGGTCAGTAAACACATCTACAGAATCAATGTCTACCTTTTACAGTGTATTAATAATGTAAACAATACTTTTTTGTATTAGCAGTTAGGTCTTCAGATGCACGAGAAAAGCTTAGTCTAGTGGAGAAATAAAGGTGTTCTTGAGTTGTGAGGTCACCAGGTAAACTTTTACTTTTACCAGCTGGCACCAGGAACTCTTTCTTTCTCTTCCTTCGCTCCAACGTAGAGGTATAAGGCCTTATAAGCAAAGTTGCACACGCACTTTTGTGTGCCTTTACATTAATACTAAGATATACACACTTTTATGCACAGATCAAACGGACATTTCCCATTCTATCATTCAGCTTATTCACCCAGATTGTGAAAGCTACCAACATGGAAGAAGACAGTCCACGCTATAAATGGTATCAGTTAAACGGACTCATTGTGAATGCGGTGTTTTTGTTGACAACATGAACAGGATATTATGATCACGAGGCGCACTGCACAGATCATGCAACGACCTCTCTGCTCTTTGAAATCATTTATGTGTGTGCCCATTGTACACTTCCTTAGACTAGCGTCTTGTGTAACAAATAATGTTTCGTTGTGTTTACTTCATCACCCATAGCAGCTGTCCTATACCTGTCACCAAGACGTAAACATGTTATTGCTGTCCTTCTGGTTGTCGCGTGTCGCATACTGGCTCAGCCCGAGCCTGGGTTCTAGAGGGGAGGAAGTGGTTGCTTCGTCACTGTTATTTGACGCAATTTGCTTTTGTTTTTTTTGTTTGTTTGTTTGTTTGTTTGTTTGTTTGTTGTTGTTGTTTTTTTTTTGACGTTTGGGCACGGTTGGAAGAAAGAAAGAGAAGAGAGCGGTCACCAGGGTAAAGAGCTGGAAAAGGAATATGTTTTGAGAACATTCAAATAACATCTGTCTATGTGAAAATCCGTTGTAATAACGGAGCAGCGTTTGTCTGTGAGGTATCTGCTTCAAGAACATTCGAGCAACGTTCATGTGTGCGAAAATCCGTTGTGAGAACGGAGCAGCACCTATCTGAGAGGAATCTATTTTGGGTACGAATGGAGAAGGGAGGGAGGGGCGCTTGGTCGATGTAGGTGTCCCCCTATGTCCCCGACCATTTTTTTTTTGTTGTTTGTTTCCTCTCTTGTTCCTTTTATTGCATTTTTTCTGTCTTTTTTTTTGTCTTATTAAATGTGTATTTGTAGCGTTTTCACGTCTGCGTGTCGTTTGTTCCGCAGTTCCTCCCACATTTCAATGGCGTTGTGCAATAAAAGGTGGACGTCAACAGGTCTCGGGTGTTTTAAAGAACCAGAAACTAGATTCACCTAAGGATTTGCGATGGCACTGCTGGTCCCCACACTGAAAGCAACCAACATGGAAGAAGACAGTCCACGCTATAAATGGTATCACTTAAACGGACTCATTGTGAATGCGGTGTTTTTGTTGACAACATGAACAGGATATTGTGATCACGAGGAGCACTGCACAGATCATGCAACGACCTCTCTGCTCTTAGAAATCATTTATGTGTGTGCCCATTGTACACTTCCTTAGAATTGCGTCTTGTTTAACATATAATGTTTCATTGCGTTTACTTCATTCCCCATGAAAGGTGTCCTATATCGGTCACAAAACTGTAAACATGTTATTTCTGTCCTACTGGTAGATACTGAGCTATAGCCAGGTAAGGCTGGTGTTGAAATAAAGAGCTTACATTCTAGATGGAAAGTTACATGAAATTTATGGTTCAAGAGTGCATACAAGAATAAAAGAGAAAAAAGTGACCTGTAGAGTATAACGAGTCATCTAAGACAAGATTTTTACTTGCTGGGGAGATGCGTATAGCTCGAGTCAGAAAAGCAAGAGAATTGTTTGTGCGCACGCGCGTGTGTGTCGTCGTAGCTATCGTCTTTGAAAAAAGTGAACTTAGTCGTCAAAGTATTATCTAAATTAACCCTCTGGAGTAGGAAGTGTAAAGTACAGGAGCAGTCACTGCCGAGCTTATAATGTAGTAAACTGCAAACTAACTCAACTCTTAATAGCAATTCCTAATCTCATCGTTAGTTTCTTTCAAACTCCGGTCTGTATATCCAGTAAGGTTATTATTGCTATTCCTAAACAAAGATGCAAAATATCTAATGTATATTGTTTTACTGACTTGAACAAAGCAACTTATTCATGTAAAGATATTAAATGACTATCCATCATGATAGTGATAAAAAGCATTTGGTTCAGTTTAAATAACTGAAAATATTATCTTTCTTTTAGGTTTTAATTTTTTGTTTCATAAAAGCACGTTTTATCTAGTAATAACATGCCTGTTTTTAATGTGATGAGTGAGCGATATTCTAAACTTTCTGACTCAAATATAGACTTAGGGTACGTGTCTCATTCACAGAACTGATCATTGAAAAATGCGGTTTTTTTTGTCCTCTGGGTTCATTATCTTTTTTACTTCTTATTCCATAAGCTAATATTACTAGTAATCGCTTTCTTAGGAAAACATTCCACTAACGTATTGTTTGTAACTGCAGTGAACAGCTACACACTTCTGGCTCAAAGGCGGCAAAGTAAGTGTTGACAATGAATCAGCATAGGTCTGAGGTTTATTGGTCATTCTCTTCAGACATAGATTTGCCTGGGTTATTTTATTTATGACAATAATAAAGGTATGATTATTGCTTAGGCCTAGTTTGGGTTGTCCGTTTAAAGTTAAAAAATGTCGAAACGATTTTTTTGTTAAACATCACAAAACAAGAAAGATAGAGTTACTAAACCTTCTTGTTGTTCTTGAAAGTAGGTAGATATCCACATACATGCTAGCAATCCCACTCCGACAACCACCCGTTAACGTATAAAAGAACCCCTTCCAAACCAAACCAACTCAAAGCAAAGAAAAAAAAAATACTAAACACTTGAGACGACATTTTTTCATGAGGGTTGTTGCAGCAGGAATTATAAATCGGTTCAAATCTTTGAACAAGGATATGTTTTATGGTAATGTTCTTGAGAAAGACGAGAATGCTAAATTTACTCACACTTGATAAAGTTAACACCCGGATTAAATTCGTTTTACTTGCGTGCCTGTGCACACGTAGAGAGTCACGTGATCACTTGGCGTCATAATAGTGTCTGTCAGTGCACCCGACGTGCACACACTTCACCAGGATATCCTTCTGCGCTGGCAGTTTATAAACGACAACATTCTGTACCTCCACTCAGAGCAATCTTTCCTGTCGTCTGGTTTATTATTTGATAAGCCATCATGATGTTATATGTGTTTGGTGCCTACGTGTTTTCTGTCCTGTTGTTTCCAGGAACAGGTAAGTATACTTTTAATATACTCCATTACGTCCAATTAGTAAAACAAATCTTTTATAATACTTAAATATTAGAAGTAAAAGCAAATGTATTTAGTTTCATGATGTAGAAGTGTATAACGCAGAAAAATCGGAGAGCAGCTGATTGTTTTAAGTATTGCATTAAAACAGTAAAATATCATCAAGTAAAAAAAAAGTAATTGTTTTGAAGTATTAAATGAAGGTGATGGATATATGCATGATGGTTTATGACATTGTTAACATTGCTTGTACAGCCGGACAACTGAGAGCCCGCTTAGTCAACGGGACTTACTATGCTGGGCGCCTGGAGATTCTGTACAATGGAGCCTGGAGCACCGTCTGTGATGATTCCTTTGATAACGTTGACGCACAGGTTGCCTGCAGGATGCTGGGATTTTACAGGTGTTAATGCATAGTAACGCTTTTTTTCTGTTATTGTTGATTATTATTTGACATATATTGACCATCGCATTCTACTTAACTAAAAAACAAATAACTGAAAAAAATAGTCATGAAAAAAAAAACCTACCGTGCTCGCGTACATGCGAACATGTAAGTGTTTGAGTGTGCACGTGTCTTGAAATCGTTTATTTAATAATTTGTATGAGATTATATTATTAGTACACCTTAACGTGTCCCAATATTCGAAGTATCATCAACTCTTTCAGCTCTGGTGCTGTAGCTGTATTGTCCAACATGTACGGCGAGGGTGAAGGCAGTATTCTGCTTGATGATGTTAACTGTCGGGGAAAAGAAACCAGCTTGGAGCAGTGCTCCCATCTAGGGTACTACCGTCACAACTGTGAACACCAAGAGGACATTGGTGTCATATGCAATGTCCGTAAGCGATAGTATCTTGTTTCATAATTACTAGAATGTACTCAAATCA
>SRHC01001053.1:26939-55985 GCA_004794325.1 Pomacea maculata
AAAAAGCAAAACTAAAAAAAAAAAAATAATAAAATAAAAAAAAAACTTGGATGTGAAAACACTTGAGAGACAAAAAGAACCACGTGACTTATTTTACATACGTTAGAATTTATAATGTAAGTAGAAACAGACTCAGTCACCTCATAAGTCATATGTGTTTAACAAAGACTAAATAATATCACCTCAAACTTTCTTAGTATAGCAGAGTGCTTTATAATAGTTGTGCAAAAAAAGAAATAGAAGTGTGTTAGTGTTTAGTCTTTGCTTGTTTTAATATTAATATTAATTATATTAATTATTAATATGTACAAACTGCTTGTGAACTATACGCTGTTTGTTGTTACGTCTTATGCCTACACTTCAGGCATGCAGTTGATAAGAAGGATAGCAATGCAATGAAAATATAATTTGAATTTCTATAGTTGATAAACAATGAGATTAATTTGACAATAAAATTGAAACAACATCAATTTAGGTGAAAACTTTTAAAGCATTATATTTTGTAATGATGTTAAGCAATTTAGTAAGCATATCAACAAAACAAAAACTCTTATCGACATGTCTTTTCTGGCCGTCATTGTTACAAAAGTGACTGATGAAATGATCTACTTCTAAGCATGATTATTACAGCAAAATTAATTCATAGCTGGTCTTAAAATATTTATATCGCGCACTTTTGTTTGTTTCCGCTTTTGTTCCTGAGGTCGTTAAAGTTTTTTAAAAAATATGATTTAATTAAAGATTGGCTTTATATATATATAAACTAAAATGTTTCTTATATATATATTTAGTGATACTATTTGTCTTTTCACCTGTCGTGTTTTTAAAGCTTTTGCATATTCCTGCGGTGTTTTTACTTTAAAGTCTGTTTGATACATTAATTATGCCTTCGGAAACTGTTAAGTACGATGGGAATAAACAGTGAAGCAACGTTGTATTGTTATTGTTTTTCTTTGTTCTAAGCATTACTATGATAATCAACTTTGGTGGTTAACAGTTTATGCAATGAACCCAGTTTTGTATGAAAGTAAAGGAAAGCAACAACTGAGATGTAGGCGTTCGATAATGTTTATGCCCCTTTGGTCACGTTCTGCAGCTAATAGCACAGTATCTACACTAACAGTCTAACAGTCGTCTAGAAGCCTCTACTTTTCTTGCGGACACATGCTAAGAGCACTAAACATATAAAAGTGAATAAATAGTAGATAAGTGTCTTTATTTTAAGCAGGTCTACGGTTTGTCGGTCTGCTTGCCTGTCTGCCTACCTGCCTGCCTGTGTGTCTGACTGTCTTTCTAGAAAAAGATTTTTACAAGTGGAGCGCTCTGTGGAAAATCAGCAAACAGTTAGATTAGCAGTATGGTATTTAATACAACCTTAGGTAAATATAAAATAGTGAATGACAAAGTTTTGAATGTAATTGACAATAAATAAATTGACTTTAAGTAGCCTATTTTTTTAATTATATTAAATTTTTGCATTGCTTAGTTGGTACAGTAAATCGCTTTCACTGCATTATATTATAAAACTTATGATTAGGTTAAGATAGAAGTTCAATGACTAACCCCTGTTATATTAAATATGCTTCCATGGAAATTTTAAAAGAAGTAAGGTGGCTAGTTTGCTTCACAGCTGCTAGTATTTTCGCCATGTAAAAGAAAATGTTGGGTCTAGTGTCTAGAGAGAAGCTTTTTTGACTAATGCTGTCATCAAATTTTTATATTTGCCTCAAGATTTCATTTCACAGTTTATGCTGTACAGGTAATGGAGGTTTAAGTGCTGTCATCACATCGACTTTTGGGGTCAAACTGGGAACGTTTTCATTATCGCAAATGCTGACACGACAGTGCACCAAACCAAATTGCAAATATTGACAGCAAGAGGTGTGAAATATGTTGTGTTTATAGCTGTTATTTCTTTATTTTTTGTATGTCGCCAGGTCTATGTTTTGCTAGAAGGGTGTTGGGGAAGTAATATATTTATTTAAAAAATCTGTCTGTACACACAAGAGTTGGGCTCACTTACTGTAGCATCTGAGATCCGGCAAATCATTTTTACAAACACTACAAGCAAGAGCAGTCTAAAATACATCGAGAAAGTACCTGCTAAAAAAGTTGTCATGAAATAAGAATTATTATGAGCACGATCACTATATTAGTCAACAGCTAGTTTGCTACATCTTCAATTTTGTCTTTCCACGGTAATACCTGTGATAACATCTATCCACAGTTTCTCATCAAGTACGTGAGATGCTCAAGGGATACGATAGTGACAAATTTTTTCTAACTTTACTGAACAAATCCTAAAACCATTAATCCTGTATAATTTTTCTTCGACTCTCATGTATAACTCGCATTTTGAACCTAACTGCACATTGCACACAGCTTTTGGGATATTTTTTTCATGTTCTTTAGGATATGTATGTATATGTTTCTATACTTGAGGTCTATGCAACACAAGCAATGTTGTTAAAAGTACTAAAACCTGATGCTGAATTATTTTAAACAATAGTAATTACTACTGTTTAATTAAAAATAACTATTGTGACCCAGGTTTGCAGGTTTTAATCCTTTAAAACAGTGTTTGGATCGTTCTACTAGTCTACTTGTATATCGATTTTTTTTGGAGATTTTTGAGTTTTATCTTCTTGCACCTTTTTGATTTTATAGTGTCATAAACATGTCAAACGTGATTTAACGAAGTACATGGCAACAGCTGAATGTTCAGTATTAAGTATGTATCCCCACCTCGTCATGTATATATTTCGTCTATCCAGCTAGTAATGACACACTGCAACTCTAGCTTTGGTGGTCCTGCTGCCCTGCTGCTGCTCCAAACGGTAAGTCACTGCAAAAAGTAAAAATTAAATACGCAAACTACCTGCATGATATACCCTGGTATAGGAATGGTTTCATCAAAATGATGTCCGAATAAAAAAATTGACTCTGTATTCACGTCTGCTTGACAATTGAACACTTGCTACAACGTGTTGACATCACCATCTGGAGAAGAGCCTGCCAGGTTTACCACATGGCAAGGTTAGCGAGAGAAGACATGTTAAATAAATAACAGTACAAAGCGAAAGAGATGAGATTGGATTGTTTATGTCAGCTCAAATATGCAATTTACAGGTAATTCTTCTGAAAAAGACGAGAAGGATAAATTTACCTAAACTTGCTAACATTTATACGAATTAAAGTCTCTTTTCTTATGTGCTTGTGCAGTGAGTCACGTGATCACTGGGCGTCATAAGTGTGTGTCAGCACCTCCGACGAGCACACAATTCCCCAGGTTATCCAGAATATTCTGTTACCCCAATCAGTACGGTCTTTCCCGTCGTCCGGTTTGGCATTTAAAGAACAAGCATCATGTTATGTGTCCTTGGTGTCTCGGTGACGCTTCTCCTACTGTTTTCGGTAACATGTAAGTATACCTCATTAATTACTTTTCTAAGACATAATCAACGAATAATCAAACGTATTTTATAAGTATAATGATGAAGGTATGTAAAATATGAAAACAAAATATGAAAAGAGTCAAAGAAGATCTGATTGCTTTAATGGTTGCATAAAATTAATTAAATTAGATCAAGTGGAAAAGAAAAATTGGTTAAAAGTAATTAAAAAAATACATCGAGAATGTGAATACATGTATGATGTGTTATTACACTGTTAACATTGCTTGTTTAGACGGACACCTGATTGCCCGCCTAGCCAACGGGACTTACTATGCGGGGCGTCTGGAGATTCTGTACAATGGAACCTGGAGCACAGTGTGTGACGATTCCTTTCAAGACGTTGACGCAGAGGTAGCCTGCAGGATGCTGGGATTTTACAGGTGCGAACGTAACAATAAAACATTCCGTTATTGTGTTTCGTATAGCCATATACTTATGTTAGATTAAAACTGTTAAAATATAAACTGGGTATAACGTTTTAATTTAAAAGTATTTGTATCAAGATTTATTATAAGTATACCTTAATGTATGTTAATTTTTGGAGTACCATCATTTCTTTCAGCCCTGGTGCTGTAGCTGTGTTGTCTAACATGTACGGAGTGGGTCATGGCAGTATTCTGCTTGATAATATAAACTGTCAGGGAACAGAAAGCAGCTTGGAGCAGTGCACCCATCTAGGGTACTACCGCCATGACTGTGGACACCACGAGGACGTCGGTATCATCTGCAACATCCGTGAGATTGTTTAAAGTCCTATCTTTGGCGTGTTAAGGTACAATAAGATGTTATATTAGAATCACAGTTTTATAAACATTTAATTTAATAAAATTATCACGTCTGCTAATGAACTTTGTATGCCAGGTATTATAACAATATTAAACTGCAAATGAATCATTGTAACAGCTGGTCAGCTGACAGCTCGCTTAGTCAACGGAACCCACAGGGCGGGTCGTCTTGAGATTCTGTACAACGGGACGTGGAGCACAGTGTGCAATGATGCCTTTGACACTGCTGATGCACAGGTGGCCTGCAGGATGCTGGGCTTTACAAGGTACTCAGCAGTTATTTGTACACAGCTTTGATCGGTTTGGCTACATAAATTACAACTTATCATCCTTTAAAGGGATTTTTTTTAAATTGATACAGGCAAAGTGTTGCAGGCATCCGCAATAAAGTGAGATATCAAGTAGTTAATGATAAATACTTTACAATATGTGCGAAATTTATAAAGTGCGGGCGTCAGTGTCTATGACCATACCTAATCTTGAATGCTGGTTCCTGTACGGTACCTGTATGAGAGCTTCTCCGTGTTTAGTGATTTACAAAAAAACAAAACAAAAATTATAAAAAACAAAAACAAAAAAACAAAAAAAAAACAACACAAACAAAACAAAAAAACAACAACAAAACAGAAAAAAACGTGTGTATTAATGTTATCAATGTTTTGTCCCTATATCAGTCCCAATGCTGCAGTCGTGGGCTCTGCTGTCTACGGGAAGGGTCGAGGAAATATTTTGCTTGACGACGTAAACTGTACGGGGAGTGAGACCAGCCTGGCGCAATGTTCTCACAGAGGATACTACACGCACAACTGTAACCATAACGAGGATGTCGGTCTCGTCTGTTATGCACGTAATACACTTATTAATAAAAAAATTAAATGTGCAGAAATAAGTGTGTGTAGATATAGCTTGTTTAAGATATTTAAAACTATTTAAAATAAGGTTAAATCTTAACCTACAAAAACTAAAGAAAGAAATAATAAAAAAAATAATTGAAAGTGAAAACATTTAGAAAATGTTTATCTTAAACAAGCAAACGATTGCTTTAAAAATGTATTTCCCAAATTGACGCTGAGATATCCAAAAAAAAAAATGATTTTTGAAAAAAATGACATTTATTGAGTGCAGAAGGCACACAACTTAAAGCACGATTAGTAAACGGAACTCAGTGGGCGGGGCGTCTGGAGATCCTGTACAACGGGACGTGGAGCACCGTGTGTGATGATCACTTTGAAAACGTGGATGCACAGGTGGCCTGCAGAATGCTCGGCTTTAACAGGTGTTAATGATAATAATATTATGAATTAAATATTTTGTTAAATTTTAATGTTATCCAGAACGCTAATCACTCTGTAATGTGTGTGTGTGCTCTCGGTCGCGCGTGCGTGCGTTCTTGCAAATTTTAAGTGTCCACGTGTAACCATTTTTTTTATTTGTATAAACATTATTAGTAGTATACCTACATATTTTTAAAGCATTGTGATTTTTTTTCCAGCCCTGGTGCTGTAGCTGTGTCGTCCAACGTGTACGGCGAGGGTCAAGAAAGAATTCTGCTTGATGAGGTTAACTGCCGGGGAACAGAAAGCAGCTTGGATCAGTGTACCCATCGTGGGTACTACCGTCACAACTGTGGACACCACGAGGACGTCGGTATCGTCTGCAACATTCGTAAGTCACTTAAAATAATTGTCTTCTGTGTCTTTTCTAACCCTAAAGGTCATAACAAAATTTCTATAATAGCTTTATAGTTTAATTAGCCTTTCATATCCCATCATCATAAGTCAATTACAGTAAGAAACATACAGTAGAAAGAACAATTAAATGAGGGAGAGATTACAAAGTTAATACACTAATAACATTTAGAGAAACAAATACATAAACAAATGAGAAAATAGAAAAACAAAAAAGAGTGGAGGCATTAAGATAAGGAGAGCGATTACAAGGAGGTATTTTTTCCAACCCTCCGTTAGGTAAGTAGGACATTAACTTCTTATATGAGTTGATTTAGTTGTAAAGGACTCAACTCCCTTTATGCAACATGAACATCAAACATTTCCTGATACCTGTCACTGGTATACAAACATTATTAAAAATTACTTATAACATTTGAATACATGATTACTCAAACAAGCGGCGGTGTCACAGAAGGATTAGCCCAGCCTTTGAGATATTATACGTGAAACTCTTAAACTGTGCAAAACACAACAAAAATCCATAAAAAGCTTTAAGACCTTTATCTTTTGTTTGAACTACATCGTTGATTGGTGTAAATAAAAGACATATCAGTGATAATAATAATATTAAACTACAAACAATTATTCTAACAGACGGACAGCTGACAGCTCGTTTAGTCAACGGCACCCACAGGGAGGGTCGTCTGGAGATTCTGTACAACGGGACGTGGAGTACAGTGTGTGATGATCACTTTGACACTGCTGATGCACAGGTGGTCTGTAGGATGCTGGGCTTCAACAGGTGCTTATAATTCTTTAGTAAATAGCTCTTATCAGTATAGCTTCATAAATTGAAACTTATTAAGCCTTAATGTAATTTTTGCATTTCATGCAAGAGAAGTGTTACACTGTTTCTTTTAAACCATGTATCAGGCACACACCGAAGAATACTCTTCAATGTGTGCAGATGTATGCGTGTGCTCGTGTGTGCAGATGTATCTTCACCTATTTTTAAATAGTTGTTACAATACCTCTCTGTATATGTTTTCCGTTTTTAATTATCTACGAGGAATCAGAGCGTTGTTATAAAAAGTGTGTATTAATGTACTCATGTATTTCGTATCTCTATCAGTCCTGATGCCCTAGTCGTATACGGTGGTGTATACGGGGTGGGTCAAGGAACTATTTTGCTTGACGACGTGGGCTGTACGGGGACTGAGACCAGCCTGGCGCAATGTTCTCATAGTGGATACTACACTCACAACTGTAACCATACCGAGGATGTCGGTGTCGTCTGTAGTACTTGTAAGTAGTCAAACTATAGTTTGTATTTACTATCGGACTGTTGGCATTGTTTTTAATTGCTTGAAGCTTTTTCAAAATCAAATCTTAGTCAATCATTGAGAAGAAATGGCACATTATACCGCAAAATAGAAACGAAGAAAGTAAAAAAGAAAGAAAGAAGGAAAAGAAAAAAAAGACAATATCATGAAAAGACTTATTTTTAAATTACTGGGTCAATGTGGAGATTTTTGAAACAGGAGGAGAAATTATTGTCGAATGTATTGATTATCGCAGTCGGTTTTATTGACAGCATCAGGCCCACAGCTTACCGCACGATTGGTAAACGGAACTCAGTGGGCGGGGCGGCTGGAGATCCTGTACAACGGGACGTGGAGCACCGTGTGTGATGACCACTTTGACAACGTCGATGCACAGGTGGCCTGCAGGATGCTGGGCTTTAACAGGTGTTTCTAATAGCAAAGTATAAGATTTTATTGTTTAATAATGTCTTCAGTGTGTCTTTGCGGTCGCGCGTGCGTGCGTGTGTACTTGCAAGTTTCAAGTGTGCCCATGTCGAGTAATCGCTTATTTTATGATTTTAATTAACTTTTAATATTATTACATCTAAACTTGTTTTAATACTTAGAGTATCTCTTTCAGCCCTGGTGCTGTGGCTGTATTGTCAAACATGTACGGCGCGGGTCAAGGCAGTATTCTGCTTGATGAGGTCAACTGTCAGGGAACAGAAACCAGTTTGGATCAGTGCACCCATATAGGGTACTACCGTCATGACTGTGGACACCATGAGGACATTGGTATCATCTGCAATATTCGTAAGTCTATCAAAATTATTGTCAACTGTGTCTTTTTTGGTTTTGGATCATAGTAATAATTCTATACTAGCATCAAAGTTTAATGATCTACCATAAATGATATATATATATAGTAAAAAGATTGAGTAATAATAAAACCTGAAACATGAAGGTACTACAAAAATTAATAAATAAATAACATTAAACAAAACTTTAAAAATACAGAAACAAATATCAAAATATAAAAACAAGTAAGCGTGAAGGGTTTATGATGGTGAGGACGATTGCAGGGAGATTCTTTTGTTTTTACCAACAAGCCGTAGTTACTTAACGAAATAAAAATGTTACAAGCAAGGTGATGATAAAGTTTAATATGTCTGAATTGATTAAAGTTTTTAAACTCTGTATATCAGTTATTATAACAAAATTAACTAAAAAGCAATCATTCTAACAGCCGGAGAGTTAACAGCTCGCTTAGTCAACGGCACCCACAGGGCGGGTCGCCTGGAGATTCTGTACAACGGAACCTGGAGCACAGTGTGTGATGATGTCTTTGACACTGCTGATGCACAGGTGGCCTGCAGGATGCTGGGCTTTAATAGGTGTTTATCAGTTCTTTGTATATAGCTCTTATCGGTGTGGCTAAATAAATTTATAAATGCGTTTATAAATGCTTAAATGTAATTTTTTTTCATTTGATACAAGCGAAGTGTTTGAGCATCATTATTAAAAGTATGTAATTATTATTATTTACATAGCAATTTACACTACAATCAAAGGCGGACTTAAATTGTTTTTTTTAAAAAAGAAAAACAGACATATTAATAATTAACGTTGATTTCAAAACCAATGATTATTGCGTGTCAACGTAGATTGGTTACTCATTGGTCACTATCAATACATAGCGTGGCAAAGGGACATCACTCTTACCGTGCGTATGCTCGTGTGTCTAAAGAGGTATCCTCCCCTTAACTAAAAGATGTATTACTGAACAATACCTTTATTTAAGTGTTGTCCGTTTTTAGTGAACCTCAAGGAATGGCAGTGTTGTTATAAATGACCGTGTATTAATGTAATCACTTGTTTCGTCCTTCTATCAGTCCTAATGCCGTAGTCGTGAGGTCTGCAAAGTACGGGGCAGGTCAAGGAACTATTTTACTTGACAACCTGAACTGTACGGGGACGGAGTCCAGCCTGGCGCAATGTTCTCATAAGGGATACTACAATCACAACTGCCAGCATAACGAAGATGTCGGTGTCGTTTGCACTACTTGTAAGTAATTAGTCACACTAGAGTTTGTATTTACAGACGGAAAGATTGTATTTAAAAGAAAATGCTTGAAACAAGGCAATTCTATATATAAAAAAAATAATTTTAAAAAGATTAATGTGCAGATTTCTTAAAGAACAAAGGAAGGTATTTGTCAATTGTTATCACAGTTGATGATATTGGTAGCTACAGGCACACAGCTGTCAGCTCGCTTAGTAAGCGGAACACCATGGGCGGGTCGTCTGGAGATCCTGTACAACGGGACGTGGAGTACAGTGTGTGACGACCACTTTGACAACGTTGACGCACAGGTGGCCTGCAGGATGCTGGGCTTTCACAGGTGTTTATAGAAGCAAAATATTAAAAGTTTAATTTTTGATACATGATAACTGTATGAAAATACAATTTCTGAAATATCAGCAAGCATGACTCTGTGTGTCCGATTGCGAGTGCGTACTTGCATGTTTTAAGTGTACACGTGTCCAGTAGTCGGATTTTTTACTGTTTACAAACTGTTACAATAACATATCTTAAAGTGCTTTAATGTTTAAAGTATTATCATCTTTTTCAGTCCTGGTGCTGTAGCTGTGTCGCCGGACATGTACGGCGCGGGTCAAGGCAGTATTCTGCTTGATGATGTCAACTGTGTGGGAACAGAAACAACCTTGGATCATTGCACCCATCCAGGGTACTACCGTCACAACTGTGAACACAACGAGGATGTCGGTATCATCTGCAATATTCGTAAGCCTAATAAAAGTATTTTCTCCTGTGTCTATTCTTTTTTCTGTGACATAATTATTATTATATATTACTATTTAAGCCTAATTTACATTTTAAACAACATAAATAACAGTTTACACAAAACCTTATTCTTCTTTTTGTTATAAACATTTACTCAGTGACTTACTTTTTAGTAAAAAAAAAAAGATAAACATGAATACGAAGGTTAATCTATTTTAAATGAGTAGTGTTTATGAACTTTGTATATCCGGTGTTTTAACAATATTAAACTGCACTGCAATCATTTGAACAGCTGGTCAGCTAACAGCTCGCTTAGTGAACGGAACTCGATGGGCGGGGCGACTGGAGATTCTGTACAACGGGACGTGGAGCACAGTGTGTAATGATCACTTTGACACTGCTGATGCACAGGTGGCTTGCAGGATGCTGGGCTACACAAGGTGCTTACCAGTTCCTTTTATACTGCCTTAATCGGTTTGGATACATGGCTTTCAACGAATCATCCTTTGATGTATTTTTTTAAATTTCATACTCACTGTTACAGAGAATTAGCATAAAAAGAACTGATGAGATTGTCTTCGAGAAATACTATACAGAGTGTGTGTGTCCATTTACGTAAATGCGTGTCTATGTGTTTATATTATTTATGTGACCACATTTGCCAGCTTGTGTACATTATCTGTATGCAAGTGTTTTCCGTTTTTAGTTATTTACAATGAATTACACGTTCGTCAAAACAAACTATGTGTCTTAATGTATGAATGCGTTTCGTACCTGTCAGTCCTGGTGCCATGGCTGTGAGTTCTACATACGGGGCAGGTCAAGGAACTATTTTACTTGACGACGTGAATTGTACGGGGAGTGAGTCCAGCTTGGCGCAATGTTCTCACACAGGATACTACACTCACAACTGTAACCATAACGAGGATGTCGGTGTCGTCTGTACATGTAATTACAATTTAAACTATATTTTGCATTTAGAAATGGTACTATTTGTTGTTTTTAAAATAAGTAAACCATATTGCAAATTAATTTATAGTTGATCATTGAGAACAACTGATACTTTAGAAAGAAAGAAAAAGTGAAAAAAGAGAAAAGACAGTTTTAGAAACATTGATTAATTTTTTTAAATAAAGGGTCAATGTTAAGAGATACAGGAGAAAGTAAAGTATTGAAGAATATATTCATTATCGGAGTCGGTTTTGTTGATAGCAGCAGGTGGACAGCTTAAAGCAAGATTAGTGAACGGAACTCAGTTTGCGGGGCGACTGGAGGTCCTGTACAACGGGACATGGAGCACCGTGTGTGATGATCAGTTTGAAAACGTGGATGCACAGGTGGCCTGCAGGATGCTGGGCTTTATCAGGTGTTGATTATATTCTACTGTCAAGCTAATTTTATGTAGTTACTATCTTCATTATTTTCGAAGAAGTATTGGTGGATACTGTGTGTTCACGTGCGTTTGCTGGTTAAATCATTTTCATACAAGATCAGTGTTTAGGTAATATTTCTGTTTAATAAATTATTATGTGTATGATTATCAGTTCAAGTGCCACAGCCATGGGTGCTGCAGCATACGGGATGGGTCAAGGCAGAATTTTGCTTGACGACGTCAACTGTAATGGAATGGAGACCAGCCTGGACCAGTGTGGTCATCGCGGGTACTACACTCACAACTGTAACCACAGAGAGGATGTCGGTGTTATCTGTAATTAGTGGCAAGGGGAGTATCCATATAATTATCTACGAACAATTATAAAGATTCCTTTATTTTTAAAGACTTTTACTGTACTTAAGACATTATAAAAATTGTTTAGTATGTCTACAATTCAAAGTCCTAAAGCAATAATAAAACGACAATAAATGCAGAAGACACTGCTGAGATAGGTTAAAAAATTAAAATTTTAAAAAAGAAATAAGCGTTACATAAAGAAAATGAAAATACTGTACATGGAAAAAAAATTTAGGAAAAGAAAGAAGCAGGCTGCTTATTTGACAGACAGGAGAAATCTCGTCACTAGCCGAATGTAATTAGTGAGGTCTAAATATCCCCTCAAACTTAATTGGCATAGCAAAGTGTTTTTTAAAAGTTGTGAAAAAACATCTCTAGCTATATTTTTTTGGTTAGATAAAAGACGATTCCTTATATATATATTATCCTTAGGTCTTTGACATCTTGAAATATTAAAAACAGAAATGCAGTGTGGAAAAGGGATAAATTGTTGTATAAAAAATGCTGGGATTTATTTTTAGTAAAACTATGTGTGTGTATGCTTTTGCCTTTTGACTTTATGTGGAGCTAATTATTATTTTTTGCCATTAAAAACTACTGGGTAACAATAATGAACGATTTACTATGATTTTAGAAACTGTAAAATATGTTCGAAATAAACAGTGAAACCATCTTCTTAAATCATTATATTTTATGGATGTAAAATTATTGTGGAACATAAACATCGTCACACGCTTTAATTTCAGTTGTTTCCCTTTTTACAAGACTCGTACACAATTTAGTTTCTTGCAGAAACTTTATAATGACTTTAATACATTACAAACATACGTATCGTATCCTCTGTTTTATGTGTTACAAAGACATAATAAATGGCAGAGGCCAGTAGTGTTTGTTAATAGTAGCTTCTTGTAAACTGTTTAAAAGTCGGTAAGAAGGCATGGAGGTAAAAGTTCCGAGCAGCATCGTCTGTCAGTACAGAGAAAAAAGAACATCTTTTGTTATTTAAGGTGAAAGAATACACCTTTAACGTAAACTTTTATTAACATTTAAAGTACTTAAAAATTATTATCTCTACAGACAACAAGTAAAGTGGTCTGTCTGATGTACTACTTTTGTATATACAGTCTAAATAGGTGGATGAAATCTTCATCATTGTCATAGTGTCAGTACTCGTTTTACTGTACCATAAAAACAAAAGACACAATACCTCCAAAATCAAAAGTTATTTATAATCTCTTCCAAGTATTAGCTCCATCAGCCAACCAAAGCGATGGCATCTATCTCCTTAGTCATATCGTCCAGAACCTGGAGAAAAATAAAAACAAAATAAGTACGATTGCGCCTTTATGTTTTCACTGTTTATAATGCATTATGTCTCCAAATACACAATTCTAATTTCATAACTTACTAATTGTTATTATTAGTTGTAGTGACGTTTCTTAACACATGATTCAATATAGTATGCACAGTAATTGCTGACAACTAAATTATATAGACCTTTCAATACTTAAATTTTATTGTTTTGTTTCACGTCTTGATTGCGTTATTTATCTGAATTATTTTCATTTACTTAAATTATATTTTGTGGTCCGATTCTTATAACAGACCTGACATATTTAAATTAAAAATCAAGTGGTTTTATTGTTTGTTGTACAAAAATAGATACTTTAAAAAAGGAGTGTGGGAAAACTAGAGTTTAAAGTATTCTAAACAACACTTGTGTAAATCATGAATGTTTATGTTAATTTACGAACTCTCAGCACATAACGACTGAATCATTCTAAACTTCGTACAGTTATGTATTGTATTCACAAAGACAATCTATGAAGACCTTACATGTGGCAAGACCTGTAGATATTCGTTAAGTGTGACTACGCCGTCATCTGCAAAAAAAAAATTAAATTGAAGATGATCGATACGTTAACGCAAAAAAAGGTGTTTTGAAGCATTTTTATAAATCTTAAGTTTTACAACATTTTATACATTTTTGCCTCACAAATAAGTAATATGCTTCATTACACTTACTATTTACGTCCAAGACGTTTATCATGCGAGGAGCAACCGACAAAGACATTCTGCCATCGAATTCGCCATCCAGTCTGTCGTAGTAGTTGAACTGTCCTTCGACGACTCTCTTAGGAGTACTTCTGGGTTGACCAACTTTGAATTCTCTATATCTCATGAACCCATCCCCTGTGACCAAGAAAATGACCCCAGTTGACCTCTTCAAAAATTACTAGTTATTATAGCTCCGATGATGGCCCGTGTAAATAAAGCACACTGTGTGAAAAGAAAGTTTTCTCATGTGGAGTCTCCTTGCTTTTTTTTTTTACTTTCGAGCTCCATTGTTTCAACAATTTCTCGTTCAGCTACATTTTTTGAGACTTCGATAGTAGAATTAAGTGGTTACCATTAAAATCGTTCTTCTTAAAAATTTCGAGAACCTCATGAAGCGTTAAATTGCCATCGTGGTTAAGGTCAGCTGCGATGAACCCTTGGCGAATAGCTTCCGGGTCGTAGCTAAGACAAATAAATTTAACTGTCGAATGTTCATATATGCTTTCGAAAATTTAAATATTTTTGTCAATGGTGAATTTTACTATTAGAATGATTCCAGTTTGTATAGTGC
This sequence comes from Pomacea maculata, assembly GCA_004794325.1. Lineage (NCBI taxonomy): Eukaryota > Metazoa > Mollusca > Gastropoda > Architaenioglossa > Ampullariidae > Pomacea > Pomacea maculata. Next base: position 41,321 of record SRHC01001053.1, read on the forward strand.
ATAACATCTAAACGAATCATTGAATGATTACACACTACCAATTCTTCTACTAATGTAAAAGAATACAAAAAACATAAGCGATATGACTGAGTAGTCTGATTTGTAATTTGGTATTTATATATTTTTTATTTTCTAAATTTTAGGTTAGAACGATAAAAATCATGCCCATCACATTACCAGTAAGTCTTTTGAATGTTACCTTAAATAAGGTGACTGTTGTCCAAACACAACAGCAAGAAGACCAAACAGGATGAGCATCTTCATGTTGAAATACAAAGGTTAATCTAAGAGATGGAGGGTTAATGTTACACAGTCTGACATCAGATGTGTCAAATATTAAAAATCATTGACATATTTTTCTTCACAACGTTGTATATGACAACATATACTCACATTTTATCTTACGTGTCCAAATACACATCGTTCAAATAATGTTTGTATTTTTAAAATTACATAAATGTTGCATTATTTTGTATTCACCCTTTGAAGCAGGAGACAGCTCAGCACTATCAGGAGTGTTCCAGTACAAACGTATGGCACGTGAATAGCAGGAACCTGTGTCTTCTCTCTTAATATACACTTTGTCGTGGAAAACACAATAAGACAAGATTAGGTGATATAAATCTTTACCGACATAATTACTTTGTTGTTATTGACAGCTGACCGCTACCCGAACCTTAGATTACATGTATGTTAATACCAGCAAAATACTAAATGTTGGGACAACCTCGCTGTATTAATTCGTCAATTTCAAGGCACTTGCTATTTAAAAGAACAATATCTTTATGTTTAGAATTTTTAGGAAAACAATGATAACAAAACGTATAACATTGAAATAAGGACTTTTTTGTTTTTAAAGTTGTTTTTTTATAGGAATGTATGTAAGCATAAAGTTGAACTTTAAAGCAACGCAACTTTTTTGTTTATTGTAATCAGATAAACTGTCAGCCTCTGTAATACTGCTAATACTTAACAAGGCGACTCAATCGTTAATTAAAATGGTTATATGATGTCAGGCTGATTCATCACCAGGTGTGCAGGTGTATAATTAAGAAGCTAAGAAAAGAGAGAGGAGGGAAAAAACTAGAGAGAGAGAAAACTAGCATAAGTGATTTTGTTTAGTAATTAAATATAGATGAGCTGTTCAAATACAACACTAAATAATATGGAAAAGGTAAACTCTTCTAAACAAAAAATGAAGAAAATTATCATCGACATTCTACATATTAATGGACAATAAGATATAATGGCAGAAAAAAATGCCAGTTATATTAAATCTTATATCTTTTTTTGTTCAAAATGCACAATATTGTGTTTTCCAAATTATCTCTTTTTTAGTCTCGAGTTTCACATCTCACTTTGCTTTCGAAAGATTTTTTTTATAAACTAAAAAGCAACTAAACAAACTATTTTTAATTTAATACATACATCTACTCTTTTTAAAATCTACTTTCATCTTACAAAATATTTGGGTCTATTTTAAGTGAAACTATGTTGGTGGATGCATTTTATTTATGTATTGCTAATTATTGTTACGATTTTTTTTTATTTAAAGTCTTCTTGGTGACATTAATAATGAACACTTTACTATGATTTTTGAAATTGTTCAATATCATCGAAATAAACAATGAAACAGCCTTGTTAAGTAATTGTCTTTCCTTGATCTAACTATTGATATGATAAATTTTTTTTAGTTAAAAGAGGGTTAGGGTTAGAAATAGTATATATATAATATTAAAATAATATTATAATAATATGTAGTATGTCACCGCATACTCAGTATAGTGGCCAGAGGGTTAGTGTCAGCGTTAGGGTTAGTGATATTATGCATACAATATTATAATGGGTTAGGGTTATGGTTAGTAATATTATGTACATAATATTATAGTAATATGTAGTCTGTCACCGCATACTCAGTATTCAATGCTTTACACTAACAATGGATTTAACCCTCTGGCCATTATACAGTACTGAGTATGCGGTGAACATACTACAGGAACGTCAAGACAGCTTTTGTCGCATGCTGAGTATGCCTTTGAGACAGCTATCTGTGTATACTCGGTATGGTGCGAACCGGCTGGACTGTCGTGTTTTCAGGTACATACTTTGTTATTTTTAACTGGAGACTTTGTGGGGAACTGCATCATCAGAAGGAACATTGGATATTTTGAGAAGTGGAAGAAGCTGCGTTCGGACTGTGGGTTGGGAAATTTGGATTTACTTTGTGTTTTCTTTTTCTTCAAATTATATAATTTCATTTGAAATTTAAATTCTTGTCATTGTTTCTTATTTAGTTATCTTCCTTGTCTGAAAGGCACTGTAGAGTGCACGTGACAGTGAACGATAGACATTTTTTTTAATAATGTTGACGAGACACCGATGACTAGACTTCCTAGTGATATAAGTGTCGTCACTCGACGTAGGGCAAGCTCGTGATATCCCTCTATAGACTAGGAGCTCTTTCAAGTAGGGGCATGACAACGCAAATAAATAGTGCCAATGCGTATATGCTGTAGGAGGTGGACAATTGTACCTTTATTAAACTTCTTTTCTGAAATTTACCTCCCGACCTAAGTATGACTAGACTGTAAAAATGTATGATTCTAGCTGACGTGTTATTTTTTTTATTGCTAGACATACAGTCACTGAGTGCTGACCGTCAACTATACCTTTTCAACTAGCGCTGGCCGAGCAAAAACCTACAGCTCAGCTGTACTCTTAATCTAATCCCTACCCCAAACTTTAAGTGTATGTCAGTATATATGAACACTTCTTAAAACAAGCTAATAAAAAATAGAAAATAATACAATAATTAAACACCTCCCCTTCGACCTACATACACAAAACATTTGTATTATTACTTATCAGAAATCCTGCAATACGTACTGAATTTTAAGCCTAAAAGAAAAAAATGGTATCAAAAGAAAACGCAAAACCACTTGATTTTAGTTATATAAATACCAAAATTTTGAACTTACGGAAAATGACTCAATTTGTGGTGACGGGTATCAAATATCTATATTTTTTTAATACTTTAAAATGTTGAAATGTAACATATGCTAAGCTGCGCGTTACATGTGTGTTTTAAACCACCCACGGAACAATCAACCTTACATAAACGTAGAGAGGGAAAAATAAAAGAAGAATACACCAGTAAAGTGAAAACAAACGCTAAAATATAAAAACTGCTACCCATGACTGTGTCGACTTTTGATCCTTCCTAACGTAGAATGTGTTATCATATGTTAAGATTTAAAAATATTTGTGAAACATGCCCTGACATGATTTAGGTCTCCTTTACTTTTAAAGTAAATTCTATGACTTGACTACAGTAAGCAGTCCGGTATTGTTGCTGGTTACTTCTATTCCTGCTGTTGTCACTCGATCTTGGTTTCATGGAGATGTGCCTAAACTTGCACTTGTATACAGCGCTAGTTGCCAGGTCGCTCATGTTTCCCCGGATGTTCTTCCTTGTTCGCGCTTTATAAGTAAATGCATTCAGTACCTCCCCTCATTGCAGTCTTTCCTGCAACCCGATTTTGTGCTGAGTGAAATAACGCCATGCTATATGTAATCTGCTTCTACGTTCTGTCTGTCTTACTGTTTCCAAGAACAGGTAAGTATACCTTTAATATACTCAATTAATTTGATTTAGCAAACAAGCACTTGGGATGCATGAAAAAATGAAACAAAAGTACGCTATGATCTCTGTGATAGGTGTGAAATGTAATAATTATTGCTGATAAAATTATATGATGATAATTGTATAAAACTGTGATATTTGTCTAAAAATTAGTTACTTGTTTAGACGGACAGCTGAGAGCCCGCCTTGCCGGCGGGCCTTACTATGGGGGACGCCTGGAGATTCTGTACAATGGAACCTGGAGCACCGTGTGTGATGATGACTTTCATAACGTTGACGCACAGGTGGCCTGCAGGATGCTGGGATTTAACAGGTGTGCACGTTAAGAAATGCTTTATTGAATTCTCATTCATTATCGACTATGTTATTCTGCTTACTTAGGCAAAAGAAATACTCCACTAGGTACTTCAGTCATAGTTAAAATTGTACCTTATCACTGATGTTATGAAGGTGAGTGAAGCGCAGTGCATTGTGCATCGCGCGTGCGTACGTGCGTGTATGTGTTTCAGTATATACATGATGAAATTTAGTGTGAACGTGTTTATCAATAGTTTATTGAGCAAATTGTAGGTAATCCAAGTATTTTAAACGTAAGCGTGTCTTGGTAACTTACCTGATGCCGCCTATCAACTCTTTCAGCCCTGGTGCTGTAGCTGTGGTGCCTGAAATGTACGGCTATGGTCAAGGCAGTATTCTGCTTGATGATGTTAACTGTACGGGAACAGAAACCAGCTTGGAGCAGTGCTCCCATCCCGGGTACTACCGTCACAACTGTGGTCACCTGGAGGACGTCGGTGTCATCTGTAACATTCGTAAGTTTGATATAATTATGATTTTCTCTGACTTTTTGTAGATTTTAGTGTATAAAGCTATAAAGATTTTTAGTGGGTTGCATAGTTCAACATGTTACAAAACAATAGATTGACAACCATGTAGATTAATAATAATGCTGGCATAAAAAATTAATTAGAGACATTACAAATAGAAAAAAATTAAGATGTAAAATAAATGTATTTCAAACACTGACTAGACAATACAGAAAATATACTAAAAGATAGAGACATGATATTTTACCAGACATCAATAACTAAAACAAAAGTAGAGTATGCATATTTGTATATCAATCAGCCATGTAGTCAGTAAGGAATATACGTTTTAAATGAGTTGTCAACTACTAAGCAAGAAACGGGAAACAACTTATTTTATTTTTTGCAAGGTCTTCGTTTTCTATTTCTATCTTCCCCCTCCACTATAATTATAACCTTCTAACACACGATGAGTCGAAAAAACGAACACGGTCATAGGATCAGACTGGAAAAAGTTAGGCTCAAGACCACGTTAAATGTCTGTGAGCCAACAAAGACTTGAGTCTTTTAATTTGTAACAAAGGCACTGCTGTTTAACTAAACAGCTCATGTTTGCTAGCGACGAAAAGCCTGGCTGATGTCAATGTGAAAGAAGAAGTTCTCTATCCCAGGGTATAAACACCACACACACATAATAGCAACAAAGGGGATCAGAACCGGTCGAGCGTTTCATGATCTGTTGCGCTTGCACTCCGTTATAAAAGAGCAGAATAAAGTCATGGACAAATAGAAATCACCTCAAAGGATTTGCCACTAAGGTCAACCAACTCAGAGCCGGTATCGAGAAGTTATTCACAATCAGATGGGAGCTAGGCATAGCGCTTGTGGTCTTATAAAGAGTGGAGTTACTCTTCTCTCTGAATAGATAATATACTGAGAGCTCATTTTAAACTTGAAAAATAATCTGTTTAACAGCTGGACAGCTAACAGCTCGCTTAGCCAACGGAAGTCCATGGGCAGGTCGCCTGGAGATTCTGCACAACGGGACGTGGAGCACCGTGTGTAATGATTACTTTGACAACACTGATGCACTGGTGGCCTGCAGGATGCTGGGCTTTAACAGGTGTTGTACGACTCTTTTCGTAAAGCAAATTTTCGTAATTTGCATAAACTATAGCCAATTTTACTTTATATAGTTTCATTTTTATATACGCTTATTACTAAAGATATCATCATGCTAAAGAATGCATTAACTAGGCGCTGAAAAGAACCTGCGGGTGTCAGTGTATATGTGTCACGTTGCCTCTTTCTGTAAGTTCCTGCATGTCCTTTATGACTAAGATGCATAACAAAAGCTGTTTCTTAATGCAGTATCATTTTTTTTTCTTCAGCATTTCTAGTGCCTTAGCTGTAGGTTCTGGGTTATACGACTGGGGTCTAGGAACTATTTTGCTTGACGACGTGAACTGCATTGGGACAGAGACCAGCCTGGCGCAATGTGGTCATAGAGGATACTACACTCACAACTGTCAGCACAGCAGGGATGTTGGTGTCATCTGCAATGAAGGTAGGAGGTGTATGAAGTATTTTTTCTGTTTAGAATTTAAGTTAGTGCTGGCATAGAATTGATTTTAAAAGTAAGCATGAAAGAAATTATATGATACGTGTATATACAAGTAATAATCATATTATTCAACCACTGTGTGTATCCATTGTCTGAAAGCAGATTTCTTTTAGTGTCATATAGTTTGAATAATTGATAAAAGTAGGATTTTTAATAGAGTTGGAAACGGGTTATAGTGTTCTATCCGGAGAAGGGAAAAAAGGCTATTTTTTCTCTTGATTATACTAGTCTTGGCGTTCCAAAACTCTTTTTATACAGAACAGTTAGGGGTGGGTTTTTTTTTTTTTGTTTTTGTTTTCTCCGTCTTTGTTGAGCAGCTCTGACAAAGCACTGTCACAACAACGTGTCGTTAGACTGCGCATTGTTCTTTGGTCTTCTTTCTGCGTGAGTAATCGGTTTGGAGTTTCACTGATTAATTTGAACAATGTTTCCGCGGACACTTGATAATATGTGACCCTCCACGACGAAATGAGTCTTAAGTCGAGCTCAGTTTTCAAAATAACAAATAATTGTTACAAAAGAATCAAAGAACATATATTGAAAATGGTGCAGTTTTATACGAGTATATGCCGTAGCCAATCAGACAACCATGGTAACGAATACAATCTTCTTTTCTCTACTACATTTTCTTCCACACACACACATGTATATGGGAACAATTTAACAATTGAAAAAGAAAATGTACATGGTTGTGTTGCATTTAAATTGCTTGCTAGAAGTCAGCTTCACAAAGTTCCTACCCAAGAGCGTAAAAGTAGACTACAATAACATTTTACCTGGAAACTAGCTAAAAACAGGTTTCCTTTTCTTGAATTTACGGAAGAGGACTTTGTGATGGCTGGTATCAAAAATCAAATCTCTTTTTCTATGCTTATAATGTTGAAATATACCATATGCTGAGCTACATATCACAGGTGTGTTGTAAAACACCCACGGAACAATCAACCGCACATAAACGTATAGAAAAAAGAATTAACATAATAATGTACCAGTAAGATGCAAACAAGCATTAAAATCTAAAGCAGCGACCAATGACAGTGTTGTACTTTTGATCCTTCCTAACGTAGAATGTGTTATCATATGTTAGGAATTATAAATATTTGCAAAAGATTTCCAGACATTAATAAGGCCGGATTTTTAAAGTAAATTCTATGACATAACTACAGTAAGCAGCGAAGTACCGATTCTGGTTACTTCTTTTCCTGCTGCTGTCACTTGATCTTGGGCTGATGGAGATGTGCCAAACTTGCACTTGTATACAGTCCTGCTTGCCAGGTCGCTCATGTTTCCCAGGATGTTCGTTAGCATTGGCGCTTTAAAGGCAAATGCATTCAGTATCTTCCTGAACATGATTGTGTGTTTAGTGAAATAGCGTCATGTTATATGTAATTTGCTGTCTGTCTGGCTGTTTCCTTGAGAAGGTAAGTATTTTTTTTAATATACTCTTGTAATTAAATTACGCGAAACAAGTGGCTATCTGGGATATAATAAATAAAATAAAAGTATGTTATGATATCTTTTATGAATAAATATAAAATGTTGACAAGAATTAAATAAAATAGTCATTGACAAATTCTATGCACACAAATGTATAAAAATGTGATATCTGTCGCACAATGCGTTACTTGTTTAGGCAAGCAGCTAAGGGCCCGCTTAGTCAACGGGACTTCTTACGCGGGGCGCCTGGAGATTCTGTACAATGGAACCTGGAGTACAGTGTGTGAAGATTCCTTCCAAAACGTTGAGGCAAAGGTGGCATGTAGGATGCTGGGATTTAACAGGTGTGCATGTAAAGAAATGTTTCATTTGATTCTTATTCATTATTCATGTACGGATATCGACCATGTCCTTCTGCTTACGTAGGTAAAACAAACAAACAAACAAAAACAAACAAACAAACCACAAAGTACTTGTCATAAGGAAACGTACATTATCAATGATGTGCATGTGAGTCAAGCGCAATTTAACTTGTAGCGCGTCTGTACGTTCGTGTATATATTTTATTAAATTTAGAGTGCAGTTGCGTATCAATGTTTTTTTTTAGCAATTTGTATGTAGTGCAATTATTTTAAACGTAAGTGTGTCATGATACTTACCGGATGGCGCCTATCAACTCTTTCAGCTCTGGTGCTGTAGCTGTGTTGTCTAACATGTACGGCTCGGGTGAAGGCAGTATTCTGCTTGATGAACTTAACTGTGTGGGGATAGAAACCAGCTTGGAGCAGTGCTCCCATCACGGGTACTACCGTCACAACTGTGGTCACCTGGAGGACATCGGTGTCATCTGTAACATTCGTAAGTTTGTTATAATTATAATTTTCTCTGACGTTTTGTAGTTTGTAGTGGCAGAAAACTAAAGTGAATTTTACTACTTGAAGCAACATTTTACAAAACAAGAGACTTATAATTATATAGATAACAACAATGCTAAAATAAAAATTAATTTCAAACATTACTTACAGCAAAGATATTGATGTAAAATACAGTAATTTTAAACACGGATTAGACGATCAAGAAAATGCACAGAAAGATGTATTCATGAAGATTCTACCAGACATCAATACATAAAAAAGAAGGTAGGTTATGTACGTTTGTATCCCAATCAGAAATAAAGTCCGTAAGTAATATCCGTTTTGACTGACTTTTAAGGGAGAAACGGGAAGTAACTTGTTTTATTTTATGTAACGTCTTTGTTTTATATTTCTATCTTTTTCTCCTCCACTATCAACATGATGCTAATTTCTGCATAACTTTCTAATACACAATGACTCGAACAAACGATAAAGTAATAAAGGCTCTGGGCTCCTACTATGACAAGTTATGCACAAGAATAAGTTAAACAGCTGTAAAGTCTGTAAACGAATAAAGCCTTGAGTATTTTACCTTGCAACAACAGTACTATTGTTTAACTAACTCATTTATGACGAGTAGCTAAAATTGGACCTACCCCTGGCACAGCTGCTTGCCCCGAGAAGGACATGTATGTCCTAAAAGATTTCTTTCTCTGTGCGTAAATTAACGACTACATAAGAGAGGCAGATACCTTCCCTTAAGGGATTGAAAAGTAAACTAATCAGGTAATTAGTAATGTTTGATAGTAGGCAACGATTCTGTGTTCAAGTGCCATATTAAAGTCAGTTAAAGTTACTTAATTCAAAATACATTTAAGCGCACACAACTACACCAAAAAAGTAAGCAGTAAGTATTATTTAAACTCTTACAACTATTCTATTAAACAGTGTGTTTCTTTGGTACTTTATGTTATTTTTTCATGTAAATAGTTTTTATGTTTATTCTAACGTTTAACTTTTTTCTTGATTACTGAATTCTCCGACGCAGTTAAAATCTTTAATTTGATTTTACTACTAGTAAACAAAACACACTTTTCTTTAAAATTACACCGCATAATTCTTTTACAACTTATTTTTAAATGGGGTATCACTGATAATTTTCGACGCTGACGGTTAAAGCATATAAATTTTCAAAAATACCTGTAGACGTTTTATTGGCGGGCATTAGCTGATACCAACGTGCACTTTCTCTCAAAGTAGCACATGAGCTTAACAGCCAATGTTTGCCTAGCAACCAAAAGCCTGACTTATTTCAATGTGAAAGCAGTACTTCTTAACCCTGGGTGTAAACACTACAGAAACAGAATAGCAACAAAGGGGATCAGAACCGGTCGAGCAAATCTTCCGCGTTTCAGGATCTGGTGCGCTTGCACTCCGTTATAAAAGCGCAGAATAAAGCCATGGACAAATAGAATCTGCCACTAAGGTGAATCACCTAGCACCTGGTAGTGAGACATTATTCACAATAAGGTGGGAGCTAGGAATAATGACTGTGGTCTCATAAAGAGTGGCGTCCCACTACTCTCTGGCTTCATAATGTAATAAGAGCTCATTTCTTTAGCGCCTTTCTCCGGCAACAGCAGGACTCCAATGGCATGATATTAATGAGAATTTTTTGGTAGAGAAAGAGCGTGACAGGTGACTGTTATGAATCAATCTTGTAGACATCGGTGATATTATGCTAATGAATAGATTTTTCTAGAGGGTGTACCAGCCTTGTTACCTAGAATGTTCGGTGCGATAAAACCAAAGCGTAACAAGTAGATGTTCCCAGATATTCCAGATATATCGTATATTAAAGATCCCTAAGATGATGTGACAAATAACAGACCTAAGAGGTAAAAGGGTTAAGAGACAGACAGCAAGAATATTGAAGGAAGCATGTGTAGGCGTGTGTCATTTTTGTAGGTGTTAGTCGTTCAAAGTTTGTTTCCTAAGTGTGTCGCTGAGGCACGTGTTGTACTGCGTGTGTCTCCTCATAGTCCGTAGTTGTGGCCTCTCGGTTACCAGCGGGTTGTGTCGCTGTAAATCATGTTTCCACCTGTGTGGCCGATTTCTGATCTATTTTCTGTCAACAAGTTAATACTGCTGTGTAAATTTGTAACAAAAACTGTTTGAAACTTCCCAACGCTGCAAAGTCTCAGTATTATCCAAAACGTTGTATCATTACCCATGAACGAGTCATTGACGACAACATAATTGCTAGTTTAGTCATTTGTTAATACTATATATAATAACTTATAAAATAATCGTAATAACTTGATTCTTCCATTGTATTGGAATATTAAAAACGCACGTGTTTAGCAGCGTACAACTGAGTAGTTCACATACACCAATAACTGTAACTATACATTAATATATATGTACAGTCGGACCTAGATAAGTCGACCTTCCCTAACTCGAAAACCTCCCTATATCGAATTAATTGCTACTTCAAGGCCAAATACATGCGCCTATTACGCCATTTTCCCTAACTGGTAAACTTCGTAAGTCGATTTTTTTTTTCGGGTTTGACTTATCAAGGTTCGACTGTATTTGTATAAAAAGTGACATAACAAGATAAATTTTTATCATAAAGCGACTTCAATCTATTCACTTTTTTCCTTTAAACGTGTACTAAAATTTTTATTATGATGTTAACTTAGTGACTAACACAAAAAATACTAAAAATGTTAATAAAGGTCGTTTATACAACTCATTAGAAAACCTGTCGATGTTTTACAAATAAAATGAATAAAAATTCTTTTTAAAGCAGAGTCAAGTTTTCAAGGGAACAGTTCTGACTGGTTTTAACTGAATACATTCGGAAATTCACAATGACAGTCAACTACACAGGTTACATGGCACGAGCGTAAACGAGGGTTTGGATTGGACGCTGTATGAAGCAAATAGATATTGGTCTTTTAGGGTTGCTTGGCTTTGTAAATAGCTAATGTTTATACTAACCAAATGTTAGGTAATTCAAACATTTTAAACTTGAAAAAAATCTGTTTAACAGCTGGACAGCTGACAGCTCGCTTAGTCAACGGAAGTTCATGGGCAGGTCGCCTGGAGATTCTGTACAACGGGACGTGGAGCACAGTGTGTGATGATTACTTTGACAATGTTGATGCACAGGTGGCCTGCAGGATGCTGGGCTTTAACAGGTGTTGTACGAATCTTTGCTTAAAGCTTTTATTGTATTTCTGTAAATAGCATAAATGATAACTAATTTTACTTATTTTTTTTAATTTTATACAATCTAATCATTTGAGATATAACCATTTCAAAGAATGTATTAACTAGTCACTTAAAGGTATGTGTCTGCCCCTGTGAGTGTATTTGTGTAACATTACCTGGTTATGTAAGTTCGTGCATGTCTTTTCCGGGCTTTATTTTTTTTTTGGGGGGAGAGGTGAAGGACAAGGATTGGTTTTGTTAACAAAACGAAATCTGTCTCTTAATGCAGTATCATGTTTCTATTCTGAAGCAGTTCCAGTGCCATAGCTGTAGGTTCTGCCGCATACGGGGCGGGTGTAGGAACTATTTTGCTTGACGACGTCAACTGTATTGGGACAGAGACCAGCTTGGCGCAATGTGGTCATAGAGGATACTACACTCACAACTGTCAGCATGGCAAGGATGTTGGTGTCATCTGTAATAGAGGTACGGAGGTGTTTAATTTTGCCTGTTTACAACCAATGCTTATGTTTGTATAGAACTGATTTTAAAAGTAAGCATTTAATATAATTATGATGGGTAATATAAAGTAAAAATCACAACATTCCACAACTGTGTGTATACCTTGTCTGAAAACACCTCGAGCTGCTCGTCTCTAACTGTCCTGGGAAACGTTCGTCCGCCTAACTTATTTCCCCCTTGACTAATGGAGCACAAAGCTACCGGGTAACTAGGACGACCGCCTAGCGACCCTTTTTGGAGTCCATGCCGACCAATCATAATCTCTGTACAGAGTAGTCGGCATGGCTCACCCTCAATTATCTGCAGTCGCCGTAGTTACCTCTCGCTTACTTCCTTACGTCAAATCCCCATTAAATGACGTAAAATGATCCGCGTGGAGATTGCGTCAGCATTCGCGTGACGCTCTCTCCTGGTATCGCCGATAATAGAACCAAAAATAGCATTCACACTGAAACGCAAATCGTTACAGTTTCCTCCCCAAGAAATGATCACAAAGAGCCTCGAGTTTGCCTTCAACTTCAATATCGAAACATTCGGCACGTGGCATACATACATTCGATTGATCAGTGATACCACATGTCTTAGTTTGTGATGGCTGATGTGAAATATCCATTCTGATTTTCTATGGTTATAATGTTGAAACGTAACATATGCTGAGCTACACATCACACATGTAATTCAAATGAAACACGGCACAATCAAGTGCACATACAAGTATAGCGAAAGAAATAACATAAATATTTACCAGTAAGGTGCAAAAAAGAGCATTAAAATATTAAAACTGCGAACCATGACTGTGTCGTATTGTTAATCCTTTCTAACGTACAATGTGTTATTATATGTTAAAAATTATAAATATTTATAAAACATGTCCTGGCATGAATAAGGTATAACTTAGCCAATTTCAAAGTAAATTCTATCACATGACTTTAGTAAGCAGTGCAGTACTGTTGCTTTTTCCTTTTTTTCTTGCTGTTGTTACTTGATCTTCGGTTCATGGTGTGCCAAGCTCGCAGTGGTGTATTGTGCTGGTTGCTAGGTCGCTCATGTTTCCCAGGATGCACTTTATCGTTAGCGCTTAATAGGGAAATGTATTCAGTACCTCTCCTGATTACAATCTTTCATGCAACCCGCTCTTTTGTTTAGTAAAATAGTGTCATGTTATATGTAATTTGCATCTCTTGTCTTACTGTTTCCAAGAACAGGCAAGTATATCTTATGTATACTCCATTAAATCTGTAAGGCGAAACATTTGCCCCTTTGAATTGTATAACAATTTAGCTAAAGTATATTATAATATCGTACACGATTTAAGAATGTCAATAAATCGAACAAGAACTGTTTGGTTACATTGTATAAAAGAGCAGTATGATCAAGAATCAAGTAATATTATCATTGACAAATTCTATGCACACAAATGTAGGAAATTGTGATATATGTCGCACAATGCGTTACTTGTTTAGGCGGACAGCTGAGAGCCCGCTTAGTCAACGGGACTTACTATGGGGGGCGCCTGGAGATTCTGTACAATGGAACCTGGAGCACCGTGTGTGAAGACTTCTTCCAAAACGTTGACGCACAGGTGGCCTGTAGGATGCTGGGATTTAACAGGTGTGAACGTTAAGAAATGTTTTATTTGGTTCTTATTCATTATTCATGTACAGATATCGACTATTTTTTCTGCTTACGTAGATAAAAGAAAACCCCCCACTAAGAACTTGTCAATAGGAAACGTACATTATCAATGATGTGCATGTGAATCAAGCGCAGTTTAACTTGTAGCGCGTTTGCGTACGTGCGTGTATATATTTTATTATATATATATTTAAATTAAGTCTGAACTTATGGATCAATAGTTTATTTTAGCAATTTGTAGATAATGCAAGTATTTTAAACGTAAGTGTGTCATGATACTTACCTGATGGCGCCTATCAACGCTTTCAGCTCTGGTGCTGTAGCTGTGTTGTCCAACATGTACGGTGCGGGTCAAGGCAGTATTCTGCTTGATGATGTTAACTGTGTGGGGATAGAAACCAGCTTGGAACAGTGCTCCCATCCCGGGTACTACCGTCACAACTGTGGACATCAGAAAGACATCGGTGTCATCTGTAACATTCGTAAGTCTGTTATAATTATGATTTTTGTGACCTTTTAGTAGTTTGAAGTGTATAAAACTAAAAGAAGTTTTGAGGGTTACATACTTTAAGCAACATTTTACAAAACAACAAATTGATAGTCATATAGATAAACAACAATGCCAAAAAAAATGATAAGAAACAATACAAAGAGAAAAAAATATTGATATAAATACAGTAATTTTAAACACGAACTAGGCAATGAAGAAAATATACAGAAAGATTGACCATATATATTTTACCAGAGATCAATAAATAAAAAAGGTAGAGTAGGCACGTTTTTATTTCAATCGGCCAAAAAGTCCACACTGAAAAAACGGTTCCCAGTCACTTAATCCCCAGACACTTCATCCCCGACACTTCATCCCCGACACTTCATCCCCTAGACTTTTAATCCCCAGACACTTCATCCCCAGACACTTAAT
>SRHC01001053.1:56231-120454 GCA_004794325.1 Pomacea maculata
GTGTCGGGGATGAAGTGTCGGGGATGAAGTGTCTGGGGATTAAAAGTCTCGGGGATGAAGTGTCGGGGATGAAGTGTCGGGGATGAAGTGTCTGGGGATTAAGTGACCGGACACCTGAAAAAACAACGTTTTAACTGAATTGTAAACGACTAAGCAAGAAACGGAAAGTAGCTTGTTTCATTCTACGTAACGTCTTTGTTTTCTCTTCTATCTTTTCCATTTATGACAAATAGGTCAAATAGGACCTACCTTTGGCACAGCCACTTGATCCAAATATGACATATATATCCTTACAAAAAGTATTATCTTAGAACACAATTCTCTGTGCTTAAATTAATAAATACATAAGAGAGGCAAGTACTGGAACCCTTAGGAGTTGACGAGTTGTTCCACTATGTATTACTTCCTCTTAAAGCATTATAACGTCAGCCATTCAAGTATTTTGTTATGTTTGATAGTAGGCAAAGATTCTGTGTTCAAGCCCCATGTTCAAGTCGGTTACAAGTTATTAAATTTAATATACATTTGCTCGAAAACAACTAAAAATAAGAAGAAAACAGTAATATTATAATTCTAAGGTATATTTTACTAAAATGTGTTTTTGTCTGGTAATATGTTTTTTTTTATCATGTAAATAGATATATTATTTTTTCTCCTAACTTTTAACCTTCTTTTTGATTACTGAATTCTCTGACTGATACAGCTCTAATCTTTCATTTTGTTTTACGATAAGTAAAGAAAACACATATTTCTTAAAAAAAAATACACCGCATAATTGTTTTTTAAAAAGTGTTTTTTTTTTAAACAGAGTACCACCGATAATCCCCGACCTCTGAGATTAATCGATATCATTTTTCAAAAAATCTGGTCAAAGTTTAATTTTCGGCCATTCAGCTCCTCTCCAGCTGATAGAAACGTGCACTTTCTCCCTACGTAGCACATAGGCCTAAGAGCCCATGTTTGCTTCGCAACCAAAAGCTTGGCAGATGTCAATGTGAAAGCAATAGTTCTTTACCCCAGGGTATAAACACAAACAGAATAGCAACAAAAGGGATCAGAACCGGTCGAGCAAATCTTCCGCGTTTCAGGATCTGGTGCGCTTGCACTCCGTTATAAAAGCGCAGAATAAAGCCATGGACAAATAGAAAACACTCGAAAGAATTTGCCACTAAGGTCAAGGAATTCAATGCGGGTAGTTATTCACAATAAGGTGGGAGCTAGGAATAATGACTGTGGTCTCATAAAGAGTGGCGTCCCACTACTCTCTGGCTTCATAATGTAATAAGAGTTTATTTCTTTAGCGCCTTTCTCCGGCAACAGCAGGACTCCAATGGCATGATATTAATGAGAATTTTGGTAGAGAAAAAGCGTGACAGGTGACTGTTATGAATCAATTTTGTAGACATCGGTGATATTCTCATGAATAGATTTTTTCTAAGGGTGTGCTGGCTGTTCTTAACTGAATACAATCAGACATTCACAATGGCAGTCAACTACGCAGTCTGCGAGACACGAGCGGTTTGGATAAGACTCTTTTGTCACGTCTATAGGAAGCAAGTAGATATATGTTTTATAGCGGGTGCTGGGCTTTGTAAGTGGCTAATGTTTATGATATCTAAATGTTAGGTAATTAAAAAATTTTAAACTTAAAAAACATTCATTTTAACAGCTGGACAGCTGACAGCTCGCTTAGTCAACGGAAGTTCGTTGGCAGGTCGTCTGGAGATTCTGTACAACGGGACGTGGAGCACAGTGTGTGATGATTACTTTGACAATGTTGATGCACAGGTGGCCTGCAGGATGCTGGGCTTTAACAGGTGCTGTACGACTCCTTGCGTGAAGCATTTACTGCATATCCGTAAATTTTATAATTCTCAACTAACTTTACTTACAAACGTTTTTTATTACATGCTTATCACTAGAAATATGAACGTTTTACAGAATGTATGAACGAGGCACAAAAAAATATGTAACTGCCGGTGTGTGTGTGTGTGTGTGTGTATGTGAAAGTTTACCTGGATCTGTAAATTTGTGCATGTTTCTTCCGACGTTTTTTTTTTTTTGACTATAATATTATTTGGGGTAAGCATAACGAAATCTGTTTCTTAATACAATATTATGTTGTTGTTTATGTCTCAATCAGTTCTGGTGCCAGAGCTGTGGGTTCTGCCGCATACGGGGCGGGTGTAGGAACTATTTTGCTTGACGACGTCAACTGTATTGGGACAGAGACCAGCTTGGCCCAATGTGGTCATAGAGGATACTACACTCACAACTGTCAGCATGGCAAGGATGTTGGTGTCATCTGTAATAGAGGTACGGAGGTGTTTAATTTTGCCTGTTTACAACCAGTGCTTATGTTTGTATAGAACTGATTTTAAAAGTAAGCATTTAATATAATTATGATGGGTAATATAAAGTAAAAATCACAACATTCCACAACTGTGTGTATACCTTGTCTGAAAACAACTTGCCAATCTACATGTATCAACAACGGCGGTGTTGTTTGTAGATTTCGTTTAGTATTACTTTGCTTGAATAATTTACTAAAAAAGGATTTTAATAGAATTTGCACCTGCTTATAGTTTGTATCTGGATAAGGGGAAAAAGGCTATTTTGTCTTTTGACTAGACCATTCATTGCGTTCTGAAACTTTTTAAACAGAGCAGTTGGGTTTTTTTGGTTGTTGTTTTCTCCTTCTTTCTCTCGAGCAGCTCTGACAAACCACTGTCACAACATTTTGTCGTTAGTCCACTTTTCCTAATTAATTGAATTGCTTGGCAAATCAATCAGTGAAAGGATTTTCTTACAATTGATTAACACCCTAAGCAGAACTACCCCTACCGGCAAAACCACAACCACCATTACCACTACCACAACAAAACACCACACCCACACAGAAACAAACAATGCTGAAATAATTTATCAGAACTTATATTACAGGAATATAGAGCCCACCAATTAAAAGGACTTACAAACGAAAGAAAACTACACTTGTTGTATATACTATTAGTGACAATGTGCTTTCTCTTGTAAAATGATGATAAGCTTTACTTAAAATCACATAAGCATAAAACATAGCTGATCTAGCTGTCTAGCTGTCCAAGGTAATGAGTTAGACTCTGGTGGACCTTACTAGGGTACTGGTGAAAGCGCTGGAGGATTTGGCTGAAATTTGGATTTGAGAACTCTTCCTTTCAAATTAAGACAGACATCATCTTCCTCCTTAGTTGTAGCAGATATAAGGACAGCCGAAAATAATATTTATCGAATGAATTTTAAATCCCAGTCAAATTTTCTTCCGTATGAAGCTTACTAAACTTACTTTACATGCAACTTGCATTTCTCTTGGTACTTACGTTTCCTCTACCCTCTGTGTAGGGTGTAGGTGTAGTCATTCTTTGCTTGACTGAGAACATGAGGAACACTTGATGACTATCTATGGCATGATCTTGTGCATCAATTTGCATGCTTGTGTAAAGAACTTTTAGCTCACCTTCAGTGGTTGAGGGTAAGACACCATAAAAGTAAATGAATAGATATGATGTAGCTTTCTGCCAGATACATTATCTGTATTATGTTTCTTTTTTGAAGCAGTTCTGGCGCCATAGCTGTGGGTTCTGCGGCATACGAGGCTGGTCTAGGAACTACATTAACTGCGATGGAA
Source organism: Pomacea maculata (assembly GCA_004794325.1). Taxonomy (NCBI): domain Eukaryota; kingdom Metazoa; phylum Mollusca; class Gastropoda; order Architaenioglossa; family Ampullariidae; genus Pomacea; species Pomacea maculata. The sequence goes on from SRHC01001053.1 coordinate 59,899, forward strand.
CCGAGACCAGCCTGGCGAAATATGGTCATGGAGGATACGAAGTTCACAACTATAACCATGGCGAGGATACTGGTGTTATCTGTAATTAGTGGCAAGGAGATATATTCATATAATTATTTGTATAAAGTTAGAACATTTCCTTAATTCTTTATAAAGACCATACCATCGACCTTCGAGAAATTCGTGTAGGGACTCTTCACATCAAAGTCCCAACATATTAATAAAGTTAAAATGAATGCAGAAGAAACTACGGAAATTGATAAATAATGAAATAAAACTTGAACAAAAAAACTACATTTACATAAAGACATCGAAATACAAAGCAGAGACATGAAACAAAAATTAGAAACAGAAAGAAGAAAGTTGTGATTTGCACGGTAAGGAGATATGTAGTATACCAAAGTGTTTTATAATAGATATCTAAACTAGAAGTCGTTTGCCCTATTTTCCTATTTGAAAAGAAAAGATGATTTCTCATATATATATATAGTGTGCTTGGTGTTATAAGGTGTGTGCTACCTGTATAATTTATCCGAGTTTTGTTCTTAGCCTTTAAGCTTTGCACTCGATACAAATTATAACATTATAAAGGAAAGTACGATTCGAATTTCAATAGGAGAGAATCTCAATAGTTTGACAGAAATAACCATAATTAATGGTTTAAAAAAATGTTTTTTAATTTCTTTACTAGCAGCAAAGTCGAGCCAATGGGAATTGTTTAAAACACGTTAATTTGTAATAAAGTTCCGCAATGTACTATCTATATCTGTAAAATAATCATTACAATCAAGAGGTCATTCCCGACCGTTAATATCATGTTTACCAATATAACGATGTGAGTATTTATTTCTTTAACTAATACTTACAGTAAAATCGTTGTTAGCGCAAACTTCACTTATAAACTCTGAAAACGCAAATTATAAGCATTTTGTTTTCTGCTTGTTCTGTCTTTAGCTCTTCGAAATTTTTTTAATTAAAAAATAATTTAATGTAAGAAAGATAATTAAATAAGCAAATAGATTTTAAGCCCATTTTCGTGAAATTATATTTGTGCGTGTTTTTCTCTGCTTTTGACTTTCTGTATAGCTAGTTATTTTACGATTTTCAATTAAAGTGCTTGGTTACAAAAAACACTTTAGGTAATGAGTTGTTATGGTCTGATATTGCTTGGTATACGAATGATGTCTATTGTCTTACGTCTTGTGTGCGTCATTTGTTCCACGTCGCTTGAACTAGAAAAAGAGAAGAGTTGTTCTAGAAATGGCCGTAAGCTGAAAAACAACGGTTTTCTCTGCCATCTTCTTTATAACTCTCTCAGTGATATTCCTCTGAACTTGTGACTCTTAGACTCTATTCATCCACAATCTCTTTATTCTCATCGTCATCTGCTGTTTGCTCGTCAAGCGTTGTGTTGTATGCTTTGTGTGTGTGTGTATGTGTAATACGTCGTGCGTACAATGTAAGTGCACGTTTCTCATATTACATATTGGGTAGCTCGTCTGGGATCTGAACAGATAGTGTGTGTATGTATAACTGTGTGTATCGTTCGAAGGTTGATAAAATAACGCCGAGGGGGTGTACCGTTCGAGTCAACGAGGATAAGCGCAGCTACGTTTACCAAGTCAGGAATAGAACCATAAATCGCCATATCCAAGAGTAACAAGCGAAAATAGCTCAGAGAGATCGCATTAGATAATGGGTTGGAAGGGAAAGATATTCATCAGTTTGTTGAAAGGGAATATGTCCGTTGCAGACAAGAGTAAGAAGAGGCAAAAGGAAGACATGAGTGGATTAAGAGAGAAAGAAAAGAAAGTTTCAGGAACGGAAAGAGAAAGAAGAGAGAAGAAAAGAGAAAGAACGAGAACTGCGCTAGCAACTAGCGAATATCAAGATTAATATCACAAGAGGTAGTGGTAGTAGTAACTGCAGCAGTAAAACCGATAACAGTGGTTCCATCGATATGAAGGGTTCGATACCTCACCGCAGTATGATCAGGTTAGATAAAGGAATAACTGTAGCATTGGGAGCAGAAGAGCTATTGGGTTTGATGATCTTCACAAGGAAAACATGAGCTGAGAAACCTTAAAGCGCCTGAAGACAGTAATATAAGAAGGCAATAAGCCTGCGTTTAAGCCTATCGGTATTTAAGATCTCATTTTGCAATTACATTTTTGTTCAATATAGTTTTCCCATCCACACCTACAGATTTTCGACATGGTTAAACATTTATAAACTATTATAATAATATAAATCATAGTGAATGTCACAAATTATATTTGTTAAAAGTGGATGTATAAAGCCTGTGCACAAAACGTTTGTATAACGACACAACAACTGCGGGCACACAGGAGTGTAAACTTACTTGACATAACGCATCTCATAGCCTGTGTCAGCACAGTCAGACATAAAATTTTTCACCTAACAGGGTGTCTCAAGTTCTACAAAAAGGTGCTCATGTCACTGAACAGATAAGTATGCTGATTCTCGTTTGCTGATTCTGGTTTCTCTATATTACTGCATAATAAATAGATGATTAGTAAATTTGGCATGATTGTGTCATTAAAAAAAACGACTCACAACCAGCACTCAAGAAAGTTAAATGTATCTGCCTTGTTCTACAATTATTATATAATTTATTAGTGAGCTGAGAAAGTATTAAGGTGTTATAGTTTTAAAATGGGCTTAACTGGCAACCAATAAATAAAGAAATAGGTAAAAGATCAAATTATATTTAAAAAATAAAAAGTGTTATATTTTGTCAAGCTGGTTTCCTTAATACAGCTCTCTCTCGCGCTTACAATTAAATAGCAATAAAGGAATTTCATAGATCTCTATCAACTTTTTTATTTTCTACAGAAGTTGTTGTAACAGAGTTAAAAATAAACGTGAGGATTTACTCATTTAATGTTAAAATGTTGAATATTTATTTGTCTCGAAGAATAAAACTCACTTTTTTGGAATGCCACTTTTTAAGTATTTCTGCTGTTATTATATTTTTCAACAGCTATAAAGACTTATTTCTAAAAGAGCAAACAGCTAGTAACTTTTTGTACATGTAGATAGGGAGACAGCGCATATTCATTATCTAGTAAGTGCAAAGGTCAAAATATAGGTTAAAGTATTTCACATGTAGTTTATTAACAGAGTTTGTATTCTATGGCTTTATAATTCAAGGCCTACTTTTATCTGTGACCGCATAAGTTTATACCACCCATGTAGTAGCTGTTCAGTAAACAAAGGTACCTGCTTCTATCAGGAAGCAAATTTGGGTGAAAAGGTAGGTTAGCCTAATGTACAAATTTTGTGTCCTACACTTACATTCACTTCGGCAACCCTGTTTTATCCTTAGCATTTTGTTTTATTAGAACCATCGGATTAGGAAGCTTTCAAATAAGACACACACTGAAATGTAATCATTGAAGTAGTCCATACTGGCAAGATTAAAAGATTTCTCGCAGAAAGCAACGTATAAATCAACTTTTCGATGACGAGTCGGTCGAACACAGACGAGTCCATGCCTCCGTGTTTTTCTGATTAATTCTAACCCTTTTACAACATACGGACTGCAAGTGTACGTTGAATGTATGGGAGAATGGACAAGAACAGTAGAGGGGAAAGTGTTAACTGTGACACAAAGTTTTTGATGAGCAAAGTTCTCCAGTAGATTTTTAGCGGAAGGAGATAAAAAATATACCCGGGATACTAAAGGAAGAAGACATGCCTTAAAGGGATACTCAAGGCTTGTGATAAGGCTCTGGCGACAGTCAAACGTTTCAAAAATATATTTAGTTACAATTACAAAGCACGAGAGCAATACAGAAGAAATAAATGTTGTACATGTATTTGCGTGCGTTACTAGGAAAAAAGGAATTACTGAGTAGTCAATGATTAAATTTATGCTTTATGTTGATGTCACAAAAAACGAAAAAAACCGATGGCTAAAGTGAAAAAAAACCCAACAGGTTCTGAGTTTTTTTCCCCAAAATATTGCACATCTGACGGGATGGGATTTTGTTTTTTTTTTATATTTTAGGAAATTACACATTCTGTCGTAACAACCGGAAAAGGTTCTATTAATATCCTGGTATTCCCACAGTCAGTGCAGTGAGCTTGGTGTTGAGCAGCTCTCTCCTTTGCGTATGTGTAGATGGGCGTTTTATCGTATGACTTCAGCTTTCCAAGCGGTTATTTCCTTTTTATTCAGGATGTGACCATGTGAATCCTTGTATTTGATAACAGAGGCGTGCCATGTGCTCACAATTTAACTAAATGTTTCGTGAAAAATATCCCATAAGTCTAGACCCAAGGATTACTTAACATTTGAATTTAAAACTACTTCTAAAGTTCATTCAAAATCAAACAAAACCCACTGTTTGACCAAAAATGTACATAAATATATTTTTTGCGAGTATACATTGGTTAAGCTTTTCTGTTGCTGAGATCAGTATCATGAAGGTCTTGCTCTGCGTTGTCAAGTTTATTTGATGTCTGGATGTTGTTAAGGTTATTGTAGCATGTCTATCGCAGCATGTCTATCGCCAAAGCCAGTCAAGTATTTGCACTAAGAGTGTATTTTAATGCTCAGTAGTGTAATAAACACTAGTTATAATGACTTAACTGTTAGTCTAATTGTAAAGATGACTTATTAAAATGAAAAACTGAACACCTCCATGTTTCACTCTCCTTTTCTGTTTGAAGTTCTCATTAGAAACACAATAGGTTCATGTCTTTTTTGATAAGGCTTGAACACTCATAGAATACAATATCAAAGATGCTTATCTTTTCTTGTTTTTGACATGTTTGGCTTAGTTAACACTGTCTTATTACTGCAGGAAGTTTCAAGCAGTTTTTCAATTTGTGAGATACAAGAGGTTACCCGACAGATACAAACAGTTAAAAGCTCGCTACACTAGCATCTGAAGTCCATGCGCTGGACTGCTCTCTGTCATCAACTCTAAACATTATTCAATTCCTTGTGTACGTGACAGGCCACTTGCTGCCACTCCCTTGTCTTTCCTTCCTCGTTGATAGCTGAGGCTGTTGCTGTTAATATTTCATCTGACATTTGGCGCTTGCTCATCTCACATCATGAAGTCTAGTGTACACATTGCCTGTCTTATGCTTGCCCTTCTCCTTCCAGGCTTTGGTAAGTATGCAGTGTATTTTACTGTACTTGCTAACTAGCTGCTAGTTAATGTCTCTTGAAAGACCTTCATTTGATACATTCTTGGTGTACTCAATTGAGTGCTTATGTGTAATCGTAATAAATGCAATTAGTACTCTGAGAATCGGCACATCGTTGTTTCTAAACCAAATTAAATATGGAAAAAACTGTTCTTAATTACTTAATTGTTACTCATTTATAAATGTCCTATTCGCAATGCTCTTGTCTCACCGATACATGTACGTCAATGGTCAAAGAAAAAAAAATATTTTCACTGTCGGTGCCTTTCTTACTGCTGTGCATGTGAGTGAATGTTTTTTTCCCTAAGTTTTAAGTTTTAAAAGAGAAAGCTCTAGCTCCTTAAAAGAATTTCAACTAAAAGCACTAGACTTGTAATTACATGATATTTACCATTCAACCAATACACAGACTTCTACTTTTTTCCATGACTGTTTAAAAAGCGTTTGGGTACTTTTTCTATCTTAAAAATACTTTGGGATGCCAACTACTTTAAGCCAATAATTTTAATTAAAAGTATGATGAAACTTCCATAAAAAACTTCATTTTGCTTGCAGCTTTAAGTAACAGGCAAAATAACTGAATAAATTAATATGATTTACACATATGCTTTTTATTTCAAAAACACAGAATTGGTTACCAAGCATGTTGTCACACTTTAATTCTCGTCTGTAAGCCTAAGGCTGTTTGATTGGATACATATAAATTCAAGTGCTCTTATGTTATATGTCCGGATACAAATGTTCAAGAAAATATGTTTACAAATAAAATGACCTCTATCGAGGTGGTGGTCTTGGACATGTGTATTACTGATTAAAGATTTTAGTTATATCATAATCAAACATTTACTGGTTGGTAAAATATTGATACCAGAAACGCTATTGATATTAGGTAAAGAAAAAAAGCTAGTTCAAAGAGATACATCTTCTTCTTCGTTCTACTTCTATTCTTCACTACGTGATTGCTAGCAATGTCTAGTAGGGTCGTAAGACTGAGTGTAACAAACAATGCTGATGTACTGAACTTACATAGAAAAAGATGAATAAAATTCTGTAGTATTCCTCTAACAAACCAAAATTTGAAGATTGCATTATGTAATTATGTACATTTAAAATAATTGTACGTAAAAAGGGTTAAAACCTATTGGTTGCAATTTCTAACACTTTTTGTCAGATGGACAGAGAGCACGATTGGTTAAGGGCACATCACGGTACAATGGACGCCTAGAACTATTTTACAATGGAACATGGAACACAGTGTGCAATGACCTATTTGATGCAAAAGAAGCTAAGGTAGCTTGCAGGATGCTTGGATTTAACAGGTGAATCATGTGACTGTATTTTTATTCTCTAGTTTGTGTACATACACGGACTTCTTTATTTATTACACGTACCGTGAATGACATTTCGATTGTTTCATCTCTAAACAAAACATAGGCAGAAGTAAGTGGTATGGTAGCAACCGGATTTCTTTATATAACCTTTTTAATATTATATTCAGGAAGACAGAAAAATAGGATGTCAATTATTTGTTTACAACAGACATACACAGGTGTGTTGTACACAAGTTTTTGATTTACACACTCTTCGACAGCTTGTTTGTTTTTACAACACATTTAACAATTTGAGGGCCCTTGTTCCTTTTACTACTGTTCTTTCTCAAAATACTTTTAAAAGCTTCTTTGACAAACGATTTTTTACATAAAACAGGCAATTATTTTAATTTAAGATTTTGCAGTCACTAGCCTAATAAAACATCCTTTATCACTACATCTTTCTTGTAAAGACAGCGATCGAGCTTTCTATTTTTTATGAATGAAGATTTATATCATTTTGTAATATTTAAATTGCAAATTTTATTTACATTATTTTCTTATACTTAGACTGTTATTTTTACTTTCTGTACATGCAAGCTCTCGTGCCCTGGCCGTGAGGACATCGATGTACGGGCAAGGGCTCGGTCCCATTCTGTTAGATAACGTGCAATGTAAAGGATCAGAAACTACGCTGATGCAATGTCGACACAATGGATTATACAACAACGATTGTGGACATGAGGAGGACCTTGGAGTCATTTGCAGCAACCGTAAGACCAATCTACCATCAGCCTTCTTTTAGGATTACATTTATTTAAAAGTATTTATATAACAACAACAACAACAACAACAACAACAACAACAACAACAACAAGTCAGTAACAATTGTCTAGCAGTTTAACTCAGATTTTGCACAGGTTAACAAAAGCCGTTTAGATGCACTGTGATGTAGGCAAACCTTGCTAAAAATAGAACTATATTGTTTACAGAACCAGAAGAGCTGCGTTTGGCGGGCACTCGTCCAGACATACCTGGTATGGGCCGCGTAGAAATAAATCTAGCTGGTGAGTGGTACACAATGTGTATCCCAGAGGTCAACGTTGCCGAAGTCGTTTGTAGACAACTCGGTCTACCGCTGTAAGTATTTTTTTTTCTTTTACAGTAAACTCAATAACACATTTAGTTAGCTGTAAAAGTGTAAATGAGTACGACCATTGATTAAAAAAAATGAACATGCTTTTTTAGGCTTACTTCAGTTATGCTTAACACTACAGTTTGATTACTTCTTTTCAAATCTATTATGACTGAAAGAAACCACAGAGAGAAAGAAAGAGGGCGAGAATGATAGAGAGATAAGGGTAACACTGCATTCTTCCCTGGGTGCAATAAAACTTGCTAACCTAGCATTAAACAGTTTCTTTCAATCCTCACGGTATGCTTTTAATAAAATATAATACATCTTATTTTCTAGGTAAGTCCTTCACTATGATTTCGGAATCGTCTTCAAAAGCCAGACTCCAAATTAATGCTATCTTTATCATCTATCTTTTTTATTATTTAACTTTAACCGTATGTGAATTCTAAATATTCCACATGTCTTACAAACTATATTCAAATGACACATTAACTTATATTTTATGCGTGTTGTTTAGTAAATCAGCAGTACCGTTGAGGAAATTTTTACTAGGACCACTCAACAACCCAAAACTATTGACCAGCCTTAGGTGCAAAGGTCACGAATCCAGCGTCATTGAGTGCGATCAGACGTCCTATAACGATCAATTGAGAATCATTTTCTCCTGTACTTCAGAATCAGAATATTATGGCGTCTTTTGTGGCAGCTGTAAGACATTTTTTTGTAAATTTATGTTTGCGTTTAAAACATTTTCCTTGCTGATTATTTTCATGGGTAAAACGAGATTAAGCTATAAACAGGGTAAACGTTGCTTAACATTTACAAGTTTTAGCACACGAAGTAGCACGTTTGAGTTAAATTTAACAATCGGTTTATTGAACTTGAACTGAATAATGTAGTACTCCTAATTGTAACATTTATGTTTCTTTACAATCTGAACAAGAATATACTTTTTCTGTCTTCTACAGCCCCTTTTACTTTTATCCAACTAAACGAAGGCCCATATCCTGCAATGGAAGGAACCAATATTACTCTAGAGTGTATCACCGAACATGCTCTAACCAATTACACCTGGAAAAACGATGTAGGAGGTTTGGCTAATGAAAGCAACCTTGTTATAAATAATCTGAACAGAACTCATAATGGAAAGCGAATACAGTGTTTGGCTGTTTCCCGTGATGGTGTGATTGTATCCAGTAATACCCTGAGTCTGCAGGTTTACTGTGAGTGCATTTTTATTAACAGAATGAAGATGTAATTACAGAATTGTTTTATAATATACAAGGGTCTTTCAAAAAAAAAACACCTAAGCCTCAACCAGAAAGAGATTCTTGAACTTTTACACGTGGAAAGAATCACAGTTTTTGCAATGTTTGTTTTCAATTTTTTGGCTCACTTTTACAGGGATAAATCCAGTTTTTATCTTGTGTTATTTATCTGCTGTGGAAATTCTCATGTTTAGTGGGTCAGACGTTTCCTGGATATTTTAACCCTTTGCAGCTTCTGCTTTTTAGTCAGCACTATTGGGAATTATCTTGAAGACAGCTTACTCATCTCCAAGACCTTAGTTAAAACAATGAGTGAACCAGAATCAATGTATATGGACAGCTATCTGCTGGACAGTAAGACCTCTGTCATCTGAAATCCTACTGTGAATGGCATTAACGTGACTGTAAATTTCTGATGATTTTTGGCGAAATGATAAAGGATGCCCTGTGTGAACCCTACCCCGCTTGAATTCAGTAGACTACTTCTTCACAATTACATTGGAAGAGTCCTTAGCAAATATATGTATCACATCCTTATGGAATTCGGTTAGTGTCATATTTTTTTCGCAGATTCTTTATGACTGCTCGTGCCCCTGTTTTGTCCGTTTTTATATTTGCTGCATCACCTTTCACATTTGTGCACAAAATATAAAATAAAAATATGTATTAAATTTTCTAAAAGTTTTATAAGTAGTGGTAGTGTTTAGCTATAGTACTTCTGTCTTTGTGAGGCTTATAATTTTTTGAGTGGCCTTTGATATATATATACGCACATGTTTGTGTTGAGGCTTGTCATCATCTTTGTCAGTAGAAACAGAAGCATGGATGTTGATGGATTGGAAAATTGGGTACGACTGACAGTTGACTTGATAAGTAGCTACACATTATATAGGTATACTGTAATCATAAAAATTCATTACAAAAAACTGTTTAATGATCTTAATATTTCAGATAAGCCGGTTATCAGAATCTATTGGGCCTCCAGTAAACCCATATTGGTCTTCTCACAACACTATGAGGTCACAAGGGGTCAAAATGTCACATTTTCGTGTGAAGCTCTAAGCAACCCTCCTCCTTCTTCCATCACGTGGTCAGGAAGAATGAACAGTACTACTCATGAATTACATGTCCTAGAGGCAGATCAGACAAAACACAATGGAGTCTACACCTGCACAGTGGTCACTGGAACAGTGGAAGGTGATAACCGTCTACCACTGATGTCATCTTACCAGCTGGAGCTAAGTGTCGGATTTCTAGGTAAACATCTACAAGAAACATTTGTTAGTTCATGACATAGATTTACATATATAACACATGTAGGCATCAACATTTCATTTATACGCTGAAGTCATGAAAGGTAAAAAATGTTGGGCAATTAGTCTGAATGGTTAGTTTTAATGTTTATTACACACAATCTGGTGTAATCAGTCCTAAAAAAGTGAGTGAGTCTAGCTCATTCCACACAATTGAACAATAATTAGTCAACAGTTTTATTGTACACAATCAGCTGCAAATAATTCTCATGCATAATGTGGACACACACACACACACAGAGGCAAATATGCTCGCACGTATGCATACCCACTCACTAAATCGCCTACCTCAAAGTTTTAAAAGCAAAAAGCAGACTCTTTTGAGTGGTCGGTCGATACAACATGTTTGTGCCTGAGAATTGTAAGGCTTTAGACACCAATATACAGAAGATTTTTACCAAGAAAACAGTTAAAACAGAAAACTCAGAAAGACTGCATACTGTTATGGCTAGCAGGAGTCAATGTTTTAGAAATGTTGCCACAAAAGAGAAAACCTTTTAAAGCATTGTCTAAGAAAAATTCGAGAAAAAAGCTATAAAAAATATAATATATTTCTTTTCGAAAATATATAGTAATGTAACTACGAGGTATAATTTACTTTAACTAGCTATTGTGAAATATTACATTTACATAACCTATTTTATCAGATAACATGTGCACTATAAACACCATTGAATGTAGCATCATAATCTTCATACAATTTGTAAGAGTAGTGTTAATTTTGATTGGAAGCCATTCAGTTAATTTTAAATATATCTTGCCTTCCTATTTTATTTTCTTGTCATCTTTGCTGAACCTTGAGTTTATTTTACGGGAAGTTTCTAGATTAGACTTTAGTGTGCATCCTGATTCTAAACGGGGAAATGTGGGGAAATTTATTTTTGTGGGTAATATGAAAGAAAGTTTTAAGCAGGAAAAGCCTCAAACATGTTTGTTATTAGTATGTCTTTAGAAAAAAAGACCCACAGTAAAATAGTGTTTTAGGATTATCACAAATTCTGAAAATGAAACAGTTTTACTCTGCACTATATTTAATTTATTTCAAATAATTTTCATTCTACACCATTCTTTACCATTTACCGTTTTCCCTAGGTTAATTATCTATTTAATTATTTTAAATTTTGTTATTTTGTTGCGTGTAAAAAGGATGAGTTTTAGAAAGGTTGTAAGAAAAATATCTTGTTTACGCGAAGCTTTATGAGCTACAACCTTTCTTAGCAAGCGCGTACACCGTGTAGTGTAAACAATAATCTTGAGAGCTGTTTACCTTTTGTGTGTCAATACGCACGACACACACACACTACACCAACATCGATGTCCGTGTTTGACAAGGGGCATTATAGACCTGCTCACAAGACAGTCTTTCTCTTAATCTTATTTCACATTTAGTGAGAAAATGTTATTATTATTTCCGTTTGATACACACCTGTTACTTTTTTCGAGTTTTTCCAGGATCAGGTAAGTATATTTTTAATATTCTTTATAAACTTATCCATGCAATAAAAGTATCTGTCATTGTTATGACAAGAAGAACAGTTTCAATAATAGTATCGTGCATAAATGTAAATTCCAGTTATGGTGAACTTGTCTAGCAATAGCTATGGTTTTAAAAGCTTACAAAAACAAATCAGTGAAATGTACCATACCTTCAGAAAAGAAGATAACTGACAGAAATACTGTATGCTTAGGTGATAGATTGTTGGTGTAATCTGATGTTACCTTCTTCTCCTTATTATGATTGACTGCTGAACAGGGAAAAGCATTCCTACTGAACTGGAAACGGTGGACAGGGTGATTCGATTCTTACAAGGGAACATGGAGCCAAATCTGTGATAATAACTTTGGAGACATCACAGGTGGTATTCGCAACGACTGGCTGAGGCAATATTCTAACTGATGTTATCTCTCTCTCTCTCACACAAACACAGATAGATGATGTCATTCGCAATATATGGCGCGTGGACACGTGACCGTGCTGTACCCCGGTTGTGGCCAAGCCTTCCTGCGGAGCTTCTAGGGTGCGAACCTGCGAGCAGGGATCCTCTAACTAACGGTCTGCCGACATTTCACACCTGCAGAGGGCCCCTGGGGTTGGAGGGCAGTACCTGGACAAGAGGAAGTGGGGTCAAGGCTGCAGCGCCACAAAAGGTAAGAGGACAAGCTGCAGTCGGCAGACACCTTGACCAACCTCTAGACTTGCCACCCCGCAGTGCGTGTGGGTGTAGTGTCTCCCCCTTCTCTGCTTTTTCTTTCGTTTCCTTTTTATATTTACCCTTTATTTCGGACTAACGGCAGTGATTTTTTATCTTCAGTTTCTCTTTTAAGTGTGGGTGTGAATAAGTGTTTGAGATATTTTATTAGTATTTTGCGTAATGAATTTATTGTTTAGACATATATGAGTGTGTGCTTAAGTGCGAGTAAACATGAGTGTAAAATGCTTGTCGCATCTATGGTCATTTTTATGACCCTGTGTTCCAGCTGTTTGTGTCTGCAGAATACCCACATTGAATTAAATCTCAACTTTCAACTTCCAAATCTTAATTTCCTCTCATCAACTCACGTAGATGGAGATGGAGTCATCAGTAATGAACAAAAACCGAATATTGTTAAGCCTTGGATAATTAACTGTATACAGAGCTGTCACTTAAGGAGGATTTATGACCAGCAAAAACACCCGTCAGGCTTATACCTATTTATAATTCCTTTTACCTGTTTAGAAATAAAAGTGTGGAAAGAAATAGCTAATAACAATAATGCACAAAACTTCAAATGTATCATGGAAATTTCAAAAATTATCATTTCATGTTAACGACACAAAAACAAGAAAACAGACAGCCAGACCATTAATAGAGCAATGCTAAAAAATTACTGCTAATTTTATACATTTTTTTCTCGATATGTTTAGGTGTCTGTGAAAGTGTAGATACTGTGCTGCTTAATGCTGAATATGGCGAAAGGGGCATAAACATCGTCTCACGTTTTCATCTCATTTGTTGTTTCCCTTGTTTAAATACACAAAACGATTTTGTTTCTTGAAGATTCGTTATAATTCCTTTAGTACATTACATACAATACAAGAATAAGGCAGGAAATCACTGTATTGTATTCTCTGTGTTGAGTATTACAAAGACAGATTAAACGGCTGAGATTAATTGTGTTTGTTGATAGTAGCTTGTTGTAAACCCAGTCGGCAGGAGTGAATGGCGGTACAAGTTCAGAGCAGCACTGTGTACCTTTCAGTACAGAAAAGAAAAACATCTTTTTTAATTAAGGTGAAAAATACCCTTGATCGTGAACCTTTTAACACAAAAAGAAGTTACAAATTATTGTGTCTACAGACACCAGGTAAAATGTCTGGTGAACCACTTTCAGTGTATACAGTCAAAATAAATGGATGACATCGTCACCATGGTAATAGTGTCTGTGCTTGTTTTACTGTGTCATAAAAAAACAAAAGGTACAATACCTCTGGAATCAGTATTTTAAATTTCTTCCAAGTGTAAGCTTAGCCAACCACAGCTAAGGCATTCATCTCCTTAATAATGCCGTCATTAACCTGCAAAAATAAAAACAAAATAAGTTATTTCTGCTTAACTGTTTTCTAACTTAAGTCTTCATTTACATAATCATGCGTTCATCAATTACTAGTTGTTATTATAGAATGTACTAATGTTTCATTACAAACAATGCAATATAACATGCACAGTAATCACCTTCTAGGCAATTATACAAACATTACAATTATTTAAATTACATTGTAATGATTTATGACTTGTCTACGCTATTTATAACTTTGTACTTTAGCTTTAATCAAAGCTAATTCCACCGACTGCACCTATTCTTATAATGCACTTAACGTAATTCAATTATAAAAAAGATACTGCACTATTTGTTGTAAAAATATTAGGAATACGTAGAAAAAGAACACGAACAAACTAAACACATGACGACTGAATCCTTCTCAGATTCATACAGTTATGTATTCTCTTCATAAAGACAATATGTTAAGACCTTACCTGCGGCATGTTCTGTGTAAATTCTTCAAGTGTGACTACGCCGTCCTCTGAAAATGAAGAAAGAAAGTTTGTTTCAAAACATCAAATAAAGATAATCGATAGGTTTACACAATAAAACGTGTTTTAAAGCAATGCAAAAATAGCAGTTACCTAACTTTCACAACAGTTTATAAATATTTTTCTTAAGCAACTAATATTTTCATTACACTTACTATTAGAGTCAAAGATGTTTCTCAAACGAGGAGCACCCGGGGTAGAAAGTCTGTCGTCTGTCTCACCATCCAGTTTGTCGAAGTACTTGAATTGTCCTTTGAGGATTCTTGTAGGAGTATTTTTGGGTTGACTTAGTTTATATTCTTTATAGTTCAAAAAACCATCGCCTGCGACAAAACCGTTGCACACAGTTGAGCTCTTTTACAAGTATTTGTAATTATCGGTCCAACGATGACGTGTGTAATCATAACAAACCGTGTGCAAAGAAAGCTTTCCTATCTGGAGTTTTATTGCTTTTATTTACTGTTAAGCTGTCTTGCTATAACTTTTTCTCGATTATCTACATTTTGTATAATTATACAAATTTTGGTATTAGAATTAAGTGGTTACCATTCAGGTCGTATTTTCTGATCCATTCGAGTTGGTCATCAAGCGTCACAACATCATCATGGTTCATGTCAATTGAAATGAACCCTTGGCGAATAGCTTCGGGGTCTAAGCTGAAAAATATGAATTTCAGGGAAATGATTCATGTAATAACAATGATTACGGTTTGCCTAGTGCCTAAAATTTAAACGAATCATTAAGTAATTACAAACAACCTACTGTAAAGCAAAACAATAAAAACATTAAGAAATTTTGTGTAGTTTTACTTCATATTTTAATTGGTTGGAGCTTTTTTTCTTTCCTAAATTTCAGGTAAGAATTGGTAAAATAATTTCCTCACATATCCAGTAGCGCTAAACATTGAATTTATGTACATCTGTAAATGTTACCTGAAAAAAGATGAGCGTTGTCCAAGCGCAACAGCAAGAAGACCAAAGAGGATGAAGATGTTCATTTTAAACTACGACGATTAATCTAAATATTGAAGTGTTAATGTTAGACAGGCTGACATTATATATGTCCAGTTTTATAAATCAAAACACATCGTTAATATGTGCAGACAAGCATTGTGTTTATACTTTCTAACATAAAAATTGCATTATTTCATATTTACCGTTTAATCAGAAGGCAGTCTAGCGGAAGCAGGAGTGTTCCTGTAGTGGCGTATGGCAGGTGACTGTAAGATAGTGGTGTCCCCTCTCTTAATATACTCTTTGTCACAATTAACACATTAAAACAAGATTAGGTGGTAAAAAGATAAAAATCTTAATTGACTATAATTTGTTTCCTGTTATTGACAGGTGACCGATTACTGAACCTTAGACAACATGTAAGTTAATGCAATCTTAAAAATAAATGTAAAGACCTTTTTTGCTTATTTATTTTTGCTGTCAATTACAGTGCACGTACTCGTTATTTAAAACAATTACTTTTCATAATTATAAAGTTTTAGATACCAATGATAACAATATAGATAAATTTATTTTCTGTTACTGAAATATGTTTAAATCACAAGATGAAGGCCTCTTTAAAGTTGTTTATTTTATGAAAAGAATGCGTCAGCCCAGAGGTCAAACTTAGGACAATGCATCTTTTTTCTCTTTGTAATAAAATAAACAGTCAGCCTCTGTACTACTGCTAATAACCTACTGGGCGACACAATCGTTAATTAAAATGGTTATACGATGTCAGGCTGATTCATCGCCAGGTGTGAAGATAGACATTTAAGGAGTTAGAAAACGAGCGAGGGCATAATTAAAGTAAAAAAAAACAAACTCTACAACAATAATTTTAATGTCGATGAGTTGTACAAATGCAAGACTTAATCATATTTGTACATGTTAACTCTGTTACACGAAAAGGGAATACAAATTCTGAACGTCACTCTGCATAATAATGGACTATAAAATTTAATATCATACACGTAGACAACTAGTTTGTGACACTATACTCAGGCTGCGTTGTATAATATAGCTGGTCCACTGACGATAACATATTCATATTCTCCTCATCCCACTTAAGTGCAGCACATACCTTAAACAAACAAACAAAATAAAGTAAACACATTAAAATATTAAGGAAAAGCAATACCAAGTGTGTCTTACAAAATTACATCGACCTCAAGAAAAACTTTACAATCCGATGTAACACAGGACGGGAAACAAACGACGAGCGTATAGTCAGTGACCTTAACACATGTTATGATTACAATTCTGAAACTTTATGGCAGAAAGTGAAAGTTCTTACGAAAAAATGCTTAAAAAGTTCACAATACAATACCAGACATGGTACGAATACTTAATAAACCTACTAACTATAACACAAACATTATGTAACACTTAGTAAAATAGAGATGAAAAGCACATTACTTGATTATAATATTAGGAATTGTGAGAAATGTTTAGATTTTAGTGTAAACTTAACTTAGAAGAGAAAATGTTTCACTCCAAAATATTTGAACCTATTTGTACCAAAAAAGGAAAACTCCTGGATGTGATAGATTGCCCTATGACATTTTTAAGATTGCAGATAACATCTTCGTGAGATTTCTACACCACCTCTTTTACTAAAGTGAATTTAAGTGGTACTTATCCCGAAAAGTGGATACGGGTCAGCTGCTCGCAGGGCCCTCGCAAGTTTCTTCTTTCCAGCCCGGACAGTAATCACCTCCTTCTCACCTTTTTGTCCCCCAATTTTACTCTCTTTCTTCCCACTCGTTTTTTATTCTCCCGCTTGTGAACAGTAGTCTTCCAGCAACGGCAGTGTCGGACGTGCAGGACGGTGTTAAACCGTGACCCAGGTAGCCGTCATCGTTTTGTCTACTGTTCGACTTGTCCCGAGCCGTTTCAGTGGATAAACAAATAATATTTTGTCTTCCGCATTTCTCTAGTGTAGGGGCCCTAGTGGTAAAGCATGATGGACAATTCTATGTAATGTTGTTTCCACAATCTTGCCGTATTCTTGTCTCCCTTCTGTTTTGTCTTTCTTTATTTCCACTCTAATTCCACCTCTCCATCTACGCCCGCAACTACATAAAGATCTCCATCCGTCGGCTTGTTCAACCTGCGTCATCGCCCTGTCAACGCGTGGACACGTGACCATGCTGCGGCCAAGCCTTGCTGCCGAGCTGCGAGGGCGTGAACCTGCGAGCAGGGGCCCACGTGACCAACGGTCTGCTGAGGTTTTACTCCTGCAGAGGGCCCCGGAAGGGGAAAGGACAAGAGGAAGTGGGGTCAACGCTGGAGCGCCACAAAAGGCAAGAGGACAAGCTGCAGTCGGCGAACACCTTGACCAACCTACAGACTTCCCACAATGCAGTGCGTGTGGGTGTAGTGTCTCTTCTCTGATTTTTATTTTGTTTGGTTTTTATATTTACCCTTTATTTCGGCCTGTGCTTATGGCAGTGGCTTTTTTTAAGAAATTCAATTAATATTTTCGCAATGAATTTCTTGTTTAGATATTTGTGAATGTGTGCGAGTAACAACGTAAGTGTAAAATGCTTGTCGAATGTATAATCATTATTTTGTGACCCTGTGTTCCAGTTGTTTTGGTTTTCAGATAGCCACATTGACTAAAATCTCAACTTTCAACTTCCAAAGCCTTATTGCCTCTCACCAACCCAAGTAAGATGAAGATGGAGTCATCAGTAATGAAGAAAGCATGAATTTTGTCAAACCTGGGATAATTACCTGTATACAGCGCTGACACTTAAGGAGGATTTAGGACTAGCAAAAGCACCAGTCAGGCTTATAAATTTAAAATTTTTAAAAACTTTTTAGAAACAAAAGTATGGGAAGAAAATTGAAGAACTATATTACTATATTACTATATAATGGTCGAAGAACTATATTAAAGAAGAGATATACTAATTTCATGCAATTTTACTCTATTTGTGTAGTTGTCCGTGAAAGTGTGGATACTGTACTGCTTAATGCAGAATGTGGCGAAAGGGGCATAAACACGCTTTCATCTCAGCTGTTGTTTCCCTTTTTAAAATACTCGGACACAATTTTGTTCTTGCAGAATCTTTATAATCCCCTTAGTACATTACATACAATACAAGAATACGCCTGGAAGTCATAGTATCGTATCCTCTGTGTTGTGTACTACAAAGGTAGATGAAAAGACTGAGGCCACCTGTGATTATTGATAGTAGCTTATTGTAAAATCCGTCAGCAAGAATGAATGGCGGTAAAGTTCAGAACAGCATCGTGTACCTGTCAGTACAGAAAAGAAGAATATCGTTGTTATTTAAGGTGAAAAATTCGGCCTAAACTGTTTAAACTGTGGTACATATCCTCAGTATTACCAATACCACCGCACTACACCTTAAGCAACACGCAAGCAACTGTCCACACTGATGAACAAACTCGCAAACACATCCCCCACACTAGCCTGCATACGCTTCAACAACCTCACACCCACCATATCTACAGCATTCAAACAGCAGCAACCATCGTCCTCACAGAATACAAACATGCAATGTGGACACTGAGAAACAATGCACGCCTCCACAGATTCATCGTAGCACCATTCCAGATAAAAGACGCCTTCACCTCGAGGATCAACACGAGACTGAGAAAAGACAAAGACACTTCGCCAGAAGGACACTACCACGAGCTGTGGGGTAACCTGATGTGAACGACAGCGGCAACAGTGCGAGAGGGGGAAATCCCCCTCTCCACACCCCACGCACCTCGAAAGGAGATATGTGAAAGAAACGCAACAAATAAACAAGGACTTTTCGTCGCTCTGTTTTTGAACCTGTGAAAAAAACTTTCTCGTTGATACTTGTAAATACCTGTAAATATTTTGTTTATCTTTTTTTATTGTTTAATAAACAAACGTGGAAAAAAAAATTCGGCCTCCTGTCTAAGACCAAAGCGATCATAGGAAAAGAAGTAAACCTTGAAAGTAAATCTTTTTAACACAAAAAACTTACAAACTATTGTCTCTACAAACAACAGGTAAAAGGGTCGGTCTGGTGTACCACTTTCAGTGTATACAGTCAAGTGGATGACATCGTCACCATGGTAATAGTGTCATTGATTGTTTTACTGTGTCATAAAAGACAAAAGGCACAATACCTCCGAAATCAATTTTTTTTCAGTTTCTTCAAGTTTAGTCAGCCAATCAGAACTAAGGCATCTACTTCCTTAATAATGCCGTTTACAATCTGAAAAAAAACAAAATAAGTGAGATTGAACTTTTGTAATTTTCTATTCATTTTGGTCTATGTCTTCAAATACATAGTCCTGAGTTCATAAATTACTAGTTGTTATAATCAATTGTAGTTCTGTTTTATAAAAAAAAAGTCTGCAAACTAAACACCTGCTTGGTAATTATACAAACATTTCAGTTACTTAAATTACAGAGAAATTTTTGAAGGTATTATCTGCACAATTTAAAATGGCAATCTTTTGTACTTTAGGTTTAGTCAAAGCAAATTATATAGAATGCACTGATTCTTATAACACACTTTACGTAATATAATTAAAAATCAAGATACTGTATTGGTTGTGGTTCAAGTATAATAAATACTTAAAAAAGAGAATATAAACAAAATAGAGCTTAAACTATTCTGCAAAATTCTTGTGAAAATCAATTTTTTTGAAATTAATTAACAAACATTGAGCAAATAACGACTGAATCTTTCTCAAATTCGTAAAGCTATGTATTGTATTCATAAAGAAAATCTATTAGGAACTTACACGTGGCATGTTCTCTTCAAATTCGTCAAGTGTGATTACGCCGTTTTCTAAAAAAAAAAAACCACATTTTGTTTGCAAACATCAAATTCAAGATGATTGATACGTTTACTCAGTAAAACGTGTGTTACCATAATGTAAAAAAAATGTTACCTAATTTTGACAACAGTTCATACATACTCCCCAAAAGTAACTTATATAAATCATTACACTTACTATTAGTGTCCAGGATGTTCGTTAAGGGAGCATTAACCGAGGAAGAAATTCTGTCGTCGATCGTGCCATCCAGTTTGTCGTAGTACTTGAATTGTCCTTTGACGATTATGTTAGGCATTTTTTTGGGTTGACTAAGTTTATATTCACTATAGCTCACAACACCATCGCCTGCAACAAAAAGATTGCACACAGTTGACCTCTGTAAAAATTAATCGTTATTATAGGTCAAACAATGGCCCCTGTAAATATAAGAAACAGTAAGAAAAGAAAACTTTCCTATTTGGAGTTTCATTGTTTTTATTGACTTTTGAGCTGTATTGCTATAACCTTTTCTCGATTATCCACATTTTATAGAATTATAATAATTTCGGTATTAAATTAAGTGGTTACCGTTAACATCTAGTTTCCTAATAAATTCTTGCACCTCATCCAGCGTCACCAAGCCATCGTGGTTAAAGTCAACTGCGATGAACCCTTGGCGAATAGCTTCGTGGTCTAAGCTGAAAAATATGAATTTCATTGTCAGTTGTTTATCCCTGCTATGGTGGATCCAGACATGTTTTTGTCAGAGGTAGTTCTTGTCATAACAACGTATCTAGTTTTTAAATTGTTTTAAGCTTGCTTTCTGTTCTAAAAGTTAAGTTTAGTTTTACATCATATTTTAATTGTTTAAATCTTGTTTTCTTTCTTCAATTTCAGGTTAGACTTTGTAAAAGAATTTTAATCACATTAACAGTAGCGCTAAACATCGAGTTTATGTAAGTCTATGAATGTTACCTTAAAAAAGGTGAGTGTTGTCCAAATGCAACAGCAAGAAGACCAAAGAGGATGAGGATCTTCATTTTGAAATACGAAGGTTAATCTAAAAGTTGAAGTGTTAAAGTTAGACAGGCAGACATTAGATGTGTCCAGTTTTATAAACCATTGCCATCCATCTTCTTGGCCCGCTATTTCTATGACAACATTTTCTCACTTTTTCTCTTACGTGTCTGAAAACGCATCGTTAATATGTGCAGACAAGTATTGTGTTTGTACTTTCTCACTTACATAAATGTTGCAGTATTTTATATTTACCGTTTCAATCAGAAGGCAGTCTAGCGGAAGCAGGAGTGTTCCTGTAGTAGCGTATGGCAGGTGACTGGAAGATAGTATTGTCCCCTCTTTTAATATACTCTTTGTCATAATTAACTCATTGAAACAAGATTAGGTGGTGAAAAGATAAAAATCTTCACTGATTATAATTTGCTTGCTGTTATTGACTGGTGATCGCTACTTAAACCTTTGATAATATGAGAGTTAATACCAGAAAGCACTAAATGTTTGGACACGCTCGGTGTATTTATGGTTAAGTTGTCGATTACAGTGCACTTGATTGTTAGAAGAACATTTAGTTTTCTATGCTTAGAAAGTTTATAAAACAATGATCACAAAATTGATAAGTGCATGTTACTTAACTGAAAAATGTTTACACCAGTAAATAAGGACTTGTTTGATTTTAAACTTGTATTTTTTAACAAGAATGCCTGTCAGCCCAGAGATCAAACCAAGAACATCTCTATGTTTTCATTCCAATAAGATGAACTGTCAGCCTATGTAATACTGCTAAAACCTACTAGGCGACACAATCATTAATTAAACTTGTTATACGATGTCAGGCTGATTCATCGCCAGGTGTGCATGTGGATAATTAAGGAGTTAGAAAACGAGCGAGTGATTATTAAATAAAGAAATCATAATAAATATTTTTTAATAAATAAATGTCGATGAAGTGTACACATACAACATTTTATAGCATGGAAAAGGTTAGCGTTCTTATACAAAAAGAGAATACAAATTGTCATCGACATTCTACATTATAATGGACGATCAGATAGATTGGCATATACCTATATCAGTTATATTCAGATTTTTAAATCTCTCTTTGTCGAAAATGCGCAATATTGTGTTTTTCTCTTGTGTTTCGTGTTTCACAGTTTGCTCTGCTTTGGAAAACTTTTCTGATAAACTGGAAAACAACGAAACAAACGCACTCGTTTTTCCTGTATAACATACATATCCTCTAAAAATCTTCTGCCATCCTCCTGTATCTACTGTCTGCCTTCCACTGTTTCCCTATTTCTTCGTCTTACAAAAATATAACAGGTGCCAAAGTAAATCTTTATATGATGGGTGAGCCTTACCTGTTACGAAAACAAAACTACTTAACAAAGAACATGATATGACCACGCTTTTCCTAGTTCGATCTTGACATAAAACCAAAAAATGACCAAAAAA
This sequence comes from Pomacea maculata, assembly GCA_004794325.1. NCBI lineage: Eukaryota > Metazoa > Mollusca > Gastropoda > Architaenioglossa > Ampullariidae > Pomacea > Pomacea maculata. The sequence goes on from SRHC01001053.1 coordinate 82,425, forward strand.
AAAAAAAAGAAATCAGGGCTTAACAACTATATCCCTATTGGGGATGTTTTCAAAAAAAAAAATTAAAGTGTGAAATAAAGTGCAAAGTGCAGGGAATGGGACTCTAAAACTGCTGCCATACTTTGTCCTCGTATGACATTTGAGTTAGACACAGAAGTCTAAATGGTTTAATAGCTTGGGAATTTATTTGTCAACGATTAGGGCTTTGAAACCTCTCAGTCCCTTTTTTATTCCGTTCCTAACAAACACACAAAAAAAAATTAACACTATTTAATCGTTTTTCAGCGCGCTTCAGATAAAACAATCTGATCTTTATTTGGCCGAAAAATGTAACAAAAATTATGACATTCAACGATAGTTAAAAGAAGAAGAGGACCTTTTTTGAACGAGATTATTTTAAATGTATTTTACTTAAATGGTAGTATAAAAGCAAAGTGAAATGCAAATCATAATTTAGGCCCGACATCGTTTGCTGTAGATGCGTACTTTTGATTACATTCTGTACTTATCAAAGACTCACATGCACTGTCTACCAATTTTCATTTAAAAGATGTGTTTGTTCAAAACACTATGGCGATTATGATGTGATTTTTCTGCTTTTTTTCTTTTGCATTGAGCGAGCGATATAGTAAACAAACAAAGGAGAGGAATGTGTATGCTGACTATGTGACAATAAGAGCAGGACATTTCTTGGAAAGAGCATACGATGCGTCTTAACGGTTGTTTTTGTTTTCCCATTAAAACACGGAGGACGATGATGGCTTTAAAAGCATAAATTCAGAGTACCTATCTGCCACAGGGTACTGTTCTTTCCTCTTCATCTTTTATCCAAAGAAAGGGCAGTACACTCTAGCAGTACAGCAACAAGTCCGAAAGTTTCAGACTACTTATCTTCTCATAAGATCCTCATTTCAAAACCACCGATTTGTCTCTCCACCCTTCTGATTTGTTTCCCCATTTTTGTTTAGTGATGGCGTTTCGTTTGTCATTTTAGTCAATACTACACATACACCCTTTCCCTTATCCATATCCCTGTACTTTTCTTCTCTATTTTTTCTTTTGCTCTTTCTATGTTATAAATTGGCTGCTTTAGGTTCTTGACTAGAGACAACTAGTTTGTGACACTATACTCAGGCTGCATTTTATAATATATAGCTGGTCCACTGACGATAACATATTCATATTCTCCTCATCACGTTTAAGTGCAGTACATACCTTGGCTTAAACAAAAAAAAAAAAAAATAAATAAATAAAATAAACACTTACAAATATTTAGGAAAAGCAATACCCAGTGTGACTTACAAAATTACATCGACCTAAAGAAAACCTTAACTACATCAAGGTCTCCATCCGTCCCCTTGTCCAACTTGCGCCATCGCACTGTCAACACGTGGACACGTGACCGTGCTGTACCCCGGTTGCGACCAAGCCTTGGTGCGGAGCTGCGAGGGTGCGAACATGCAAGCAGGGGCCCACGTGACCAACGGTCTGCCGAGGTTTTACACCTGCAGAGGGGCCTGGAAGGGGAAGGACACGAGGAAGTGGGGTCAACGCTGGAGCGCCACAAAAGGCAAGATGACCAACCTACAGACTTGCCACCCCGCACTGAGTGTGGGCGTTGTGTCTCCCTCTTCTCTGCTTTTTCTTTCGTTTCCTTTTTATATTTACCCTTTATGTCGGCCTGTGCTTATGGTAGTGTTGTTTTTTTTTCCATCTTCTTCTTCTCTTTCATGTGTGGGTGTAAATGTGTGTATAAGAAATTTAATTAATAGTTTGCTTAATGAATTTCTTGTTTAAATATTTGTGAATGCTTATGTGCGAGTAAACCTAAGTGTAATATGCTTGTCGCATGTATAATTATTATTTTGTGACCCTGTGTTCCAATTATTTTCGTCTTCAGGATAACCAAATTGACTAAAATCTCAACTTTCAAATTCCAAAGCCTTAGTGCCTCTCACCAACCCAAGTAAGATGGAGATGGAGTCAACAGTAATAAAGAAAGCACGAATTTTGTCAAGCCTGGGATAATTAACTGTGTACAGCGGTGACACTTGAGTAGGATTTAAGACCAAGCAAAAACACCTGTCAGGCTTATATACATTTTAAATTGTTTTCAACTTGTCAGAAAAAAAAGTATGGAAAGAAATAGCTATAACAAAAATGCTCAAAACTTTAAATGTATCACTGCAATTTCAAGAATTATTTTATCTTAACGACACAAAGACAGAAAGACAGACAGACCTTTTATAGAACAATACTAAAAAAAAAACCCTGCTAATTTCATACATTTTTTTCTCTATTTGTGTAGTTGTCTGTAGATACTGTGCTGCTTAATGCTGAATGTGGCGAAAGGGGCATAAACATCGTCACACGCTTTCATCTCAGTTGTTGCTTCCCTTTTTTAAAAACCCGTACACAACAGGATTTTGTTTCTTGCAGACTCTTTATAATTCCTGTAGTACATCACATACAATACAAGAATAGGCATGAAAATAATAGTATCGTGTCCTCTGTGGTGTTTACTAAAAAGAAAGATTAAACGGCTGAGACCAGTTGTGTTTGTTGATAGTAGTTTGTTGTAAACTCAGTCGGCAGGAATGAATGGCGGTAAAGTTCAGAACAGCATCGTGTACCTGTCAGTACAGAAAAGTAAAATATCTTTGTTATTTGAGGTAAAAAAATACCCTTGCACGTGAACCTTTTAACACAAAAAGAAGTTACAAATTATTGTGTCTACAGACATCAGGTAAAATATCCGGTCTGGTGAACCACTTTCAGTGTATACAGTGAAAATAAATGGATGACATCGTCACCATGGTAATAGTGTCTGTGCTTGTTTTACTGTGTCATAAAAAGACAAAAGGTACAATACCTGTGGAATCATTATTTTAAATTTCTTCGAAGTGTAAGCTTAGCCAACCAGAAATAAGGCATTCATCTCCTCAATAATGATGTCAACAACCTGGCAAAAATAAAAACAAAATACATAATCATGAGTTCATCAATTACTAATTGTTATTACCGGTGTCCAGTCCTTAATCCCAGACGCTTCATCCTTAAAATGAAATTTTAACTTCACAAATTATGAAGCCAGCGAAAAATTTAATTGAAATTCAAATAATTATTTTCATATAAACACCACAATAAGTTTACAATTAAGAAACTAGTGATTAAACAATTTTAAACACATGACGACTGAATCCTTCTCAGATTCATACAGTTATGTATTCTATTACTAAAGACAATCTATTAAGACCTTACATGCGGCATGGTCTGTTTCAATTCGTCAAGTGTGACTGCGCCGTCCTCTGAAAAGAAAGAAAGTTTGTTTGAAAACATCAAATAAAGATGAGCGATAAGTTTACACAATAAAACGTGTTTTAAAGCAATGCTAAAATAGCAGTTACCTAACTTTCACAACAGTTTATAAATATTTTTCTTGAGTAACTAATATTTTCATTACACTTACTATTAGAGTCAAAGATGTTTCTCAAGCGAGCTGCACCCAGAAGAGAAAATCTGTCGTCTGTCTCACCATCCAGTTTGTCGTAGAACGTGAATTGTGCTTTAAGGATTCTTTTAGGAGTTTTTTTGGGTTGACTAAGTTCGTATTCTTTATAATTCAAAAAGCCATCGCCTGCAACAAAACCGTTGCACACAGTTGAGCTCTTTTATAATTATTTGTAATTATCGGTCCAACGATGACGTGTGTAATCATAACAAACCGTGTGAAAAGAAAGCTTTCCTATCTGGAGTTTCATTGCTTTTATTAACTGTTAAACTGTCTTGCTATAATCTTTTCTCGATTATCTATATTTTGTAGAATTACACAAATTTCGGTTTTAGAGTTGAGTGGTTACCATTCAGGTCGTATTTTCTGATCCATTCGAGTTGGTCCTCAGACGTCACAACACCATCATGGTTCATGTCAATTGCAGTGAACCCTTGGCTAATAAATTCGGGGTGTAAGCTGAAGAATATGAATTTCATCCGAAAAGAGTTTTGTCAGTAGTAATTCATGTAATAACAATAAAGACGTTTATCGTAGTGCATAACATTTACACGAATCATTAAGTAATTACACACAACCTAATGTAAAGCAAAACAATAAAAACATTAAGAAATTTTGTGTAGTTTTACATCATATTATAATTGGTTGAAGCTTGTTTTCTTTCAGGTTAGAATTGGTAAAAGAATTTTAATCACATTAACAGTAGCCCTAAACGTTGAATTTATTTAAATCTGTAAATGTTACCTTAAGTAAGATGAGCGTTGTCCAAGCGCAACAGCAAGAAGACCAAACAGGATGAGGATGTTCATTTTGAACTAAGAAGGTTAATCTAAATATTGAAGTGTTAAAGTTAGACAGGCAGACATTAGATGTGTCCAGTTTTATAAACGAATGCTATTTATCTTCTTGAATCTCTATTCCTATGACAACATTTTACTCACTTTTTCTATTACGTGTCTGAAAACGCATCGTTCATATGTGTAGACAAGTATTGTGTTTGTACTTTCTCACTTACATAAATACTGAATTATTTTATATTTTCCGTTTGAATCAGAAGGCAGTCTAGCGGATGTAGGAGTGTTCCTGTAGTAGCGTATGGCAGGTGACTGGAAGATAGTGGTGTCCCCTCTCTTAATATTCTCTTTGTCATGATTAACACATTAAAAAAACAGGATTAGGTGGTGAAGAGATAAAAATCTTTATTGACTATAATTTGTTTCCTGTTATTGACAGGTGACCGATTACTGAACCTTAGACTACATGTAACTTAATGCCAGCTCAAAAACAAATGTTAAGACATATTTTGCTTATTTATTTTTGTTGTCAATTAGAGCGCCCGTGTTAGTTATTTAAAACAATTAATAATACACGACTGGGCAGCACAATCGTTAATTAGAATGGTTATACGATGTCAGGCTGATTCATCGACAGGTGTGTAGATTGATATTGAAGGAGTGAGGGCGTAATTAAATTTTTAAAAAATCGACAAAATAATTGTAATGTCGTTTACTTGTGCAAATACTTAAATATATTTGTAAATGTTAACTCAGTTACACGAAAAGGGAATACAAATTCTCAAAGACACTCTTAATAATAATGGACTGTAAAATTTAATATCTTGCAAGTCTATCAGTTATATTCACAATTTATATCCCTCGTCACAAATACGCCATACTGTGTTTCTAAAATTTATTTTTTTTTAAGTTGGACACTTTGCTCTGTTCTTTGAAATCTTACTGATAAACTAAAAATAAACTTATAGAAACAACTCATTTTTCATGTATTACATATTATTATTTCAAAATTTACTACCATCTGCCTATATCTACTGTTCTTCTACAAACAAACAAAAATAAGGTGTACAGTGTGTGTGTGTGTGTGTTATGAAGTGTGTATAACTATTATCATATCTGAAAAACTTAGAAACCTCCTACTTATAACACAAAAATTACGTAATACTTAATTATTTAATTATGCAATACTTAGTAAAATAGAGATGAAAAGATCATTACTTGATTATAATATTAGGAAGTGTGAGAAATGTTTAGATTTTAGTGTAAACTTAACTTAGAAGAGAAAATGTTCCACTCCAAAATATTTGAACCTATTTGTACCAAAAACAGAAAACTACCGGATGTGATACATTGCCCTATGACACTTTTTAAGATTGTAGATAACATCTTCGTGAGATTTCTACACCATCTCTTTTACTAAAGTGAATTTAAGTGGTACTTATCCCAAAAAGTGGTCACAGGTCAGCTGCTCGCAGGGCCCTCGCAAGTTTCTTCTGTCCAGCCAGGACAGCAATCACCTCCTTCTCACCTTTTTCGTCCTCCTTTTTCACTCTATCTTTCTTCCCACTAGTTTTTATTTCTCTTCAGCTCGTGGACAGTCGTCCTCCAGCAACGGCAGTATCGGACGTGCACGACGGTGTTAAACCGTGACCCAAGTAGCCGTCGTCTTTTTTTCTCTTGTTGGTCGACTTGTCCCGAGCCGTTTCGGTGGATAAACAAATAATATTTTGTCTTCCGCATTTCTGTAGTGTAGGGGCCCTAGTGTTAAAGCATGATGGACAATTCTATGCAATGGTGTTTCCACGGGCTCGCCTATTTTTGTCTCCCTTCTGTTTTGGCCTTTATTTCCACTCTCCTTCCACCTCTCCATCTACGCCGGCCACTACTGCAAGGTCTGCATCCGTCCGCCTGTCCAACCTGCGCCATCGCCTTGTAGACGCGTGGACACGTGACCGTTCTGTACCCCGGGCGCCGCCAGCCTTCCTGCGGTGCTGCGAGGGTGTGAACCTGGGAGCAGGGGCCCACGTGACCAACGGTCTGCTGAGGTTCTACACCAGCAGAGGGCCTTGGAAGGGGAAGGACAAGAGGAAGTAGGGTCAACACTGGAGCGCGACAAAAGGCAAGAGGACAAGCTGCAGTCGGCAAGCACTGTGACCAACCTCTAGACTTCCCACAATGCGGTTTGTGTGGGTGTAGTGTCTTCCTCTTCTCTGCTTTTTCTTTCGTTTCCTTTTTATATTTACCCTTTATTTTGGCCTGTACTTATGGCAGTGGATTTTTTTATCTTCTCTTTCTCTTTCAAGTGCAGGTGTAAATGTGTGTATAAGAAATTTAATTAATATTTTGCGTAATGAATTTCTTGTTTAGATATTGGTGAATGTTTGCTCATGTGCGAGTAAACCTAAATGTAAAATGCTTGTCGCATGTATAATCATTATTTTGCGACCCTGTGTTCCATTTGTTTTCGTCTGCAGGATAGCACATCGACTAAAATCTCAACTTTCAACTTTTAGTGCCTCTCACCATCCCGGGTGAGATGGAGATGGAGTCATCAGTAATGAAGAAAGCACGAATTTTGTCAAACCTAGGATAATTAACTTTATACAGCGCTGTCACTTAAGGAGGATTTAAGACCAGCAAAAACACCAGTCAGGCTTATACAAATTTTAAATTCTTTTCAACTTTCAGAAATAAACGTATTGGAATAAATAGCTAATAGCAAAAATGCACAAAACTGGCAATTTTAAAAAATTAGCAATTCATGTTAACGACACAAAAACAGAAAGACAGACAGATAGACTATTTAACGAACTATATTTAAAAAGTATGCAAATTTCATGCAATTTACTCTATTGGTGTAGTTGTCCGTCAAAGTGTAGATACTGTGCTGCTTAATGCAGAAAGTGGCGAAAGGGGCATAAACATCGTCACACGCTTTCATCTCAGTTGTTGCTTCCCTTCTTAAAATACACAACACAATTTTGTTTCTTGCAGTATCTTTATAATTCTCCTAGTACATTACATACAATACAAGAATCCGACGAAAAGTTATTGTATTGTATCCTTTGTGTTGTATGCTAAAATGAAAGATTGAAAGACTGAGGCCAGTTGTGTTTGTTGATAGTAGCTTGTTGTATACTCAGTCAGCAAGAATGAATGGCGGTACAAGTTCAGAACAGCATCGTCTACCTGTCAGTAGAGAAAAGGAAAGCATCATTGTTATTTAGGTGAAAAAATACACCTTGAACGTAAATCTTTTTAACACTAAATAGGTAACAAACTATTTTCTCTACAGACAACAGGTGAAATGTCCGGTCTGATGAACCACTTTCAGTGTATACAGTCAAGTGGATGACATCGTGATGATCGTAATAGTGTCAATGGTTGTTTTACTGTGTCATAAAAGATAAAAGACACGATACCTCGGGATTCATTTTTTTTTCAATTTTTTCCAAGTACAAGCATAGTCAGCCAATCACAGCTAAGGTTTCTATCGCCTTCGTAATTGCGGCAACAATCTGGCAAAAAGAAAAACAAAATAAGCGAGATTCCACTTTTATGCTACACTCTTTATTATGCCCTATGTCTACAAATACATAGTCCTGAATTTATAAATTACTAGTTGTTATTATCAAACGTAGTTCTGTTTTATAAAAAATTCTGCAATGTAGCTTGCAAACTAAACACCTGCTTGGTAATTATACAAACATTTTAATTGCTTCAATTACATTGAAATTTTTGAATGTCTTATTAACAATATTTAAAATGGCAACTTTCCATACTTTAGGTTTAGTCAAAGCAAATTATATAGACTTCACTGATTCTTATCACACTTTACGTAATATAATTAACAATCACGATACTGTATTGGTTGTGGTTCAAGTATTATAAATACTTAAAAAAGAGAATATAAACAACATAGAGCTTAAACTATTATAAAAAAAACCCTTGGGCAAAGAATTAATTTTTAAGTTAATTTTCAAACATTTAGCACAAAACGACTGAATCCTTCTCAAATTCTTACAGTTATGTATTCTATTCATAAAGAAAATCTATTAGGAACTTACACGCGGCATGTTCTCTTGAAATTCTTCAAGTGTGACTACGCCGTTTTCTAAAAAAAAAAAAAGAACACATTTTGTTTGAAAACATCAAATTTAAGATGATTGATACGTTTACTCAATAAAACGTGTGTTCCCGTTAAACGTGTGTTAATGTAAAAATAGCTGTTGCCTAACTTTAACAACAGATTATACATACTCCCCAAAAGTAACTGATATAAATCAGTACACTTACTATTAGTGTCCAAGATGTTGAACAAGGGAACAGCACCCGAGGCAGAAATTTTGCCGTCGATCGTGCCATCGAGTTTGTCGTAGTAATTAAACTGTCCTTTGACGACTCTGTTAGGAATTTTTTGTGGTTGACTTAGTTTATATTCCTCATAGTTCACAACACCATCGCCTGCAACAAAAATATTGCACAATTATTAATCGTTATTATAAGTCAAACGATGGCCGCTGTAAACATAAGAAACAGTAAGAAAATAAAGCTTTACTATTTGGAGTTTCATTGCTTTTATTTACTGTTGAGCTGTATTGCTATAACCTTTTCTCGATTATCCACATTTCGTAAAATTATAAAAATGTCGTTATTAATATTGCTTGGTTACCATTCAAATCGGGAATACTTCTATATTTTTCAACCTCATCCAGCGTCACCAAGCCATCGTGGTTAAAGTCAACTGCGACGAACCCTTGGCGAAGAGCTTCGGGGTTTAAGCTGAAAAATATGAATTTCATTGTCAGTTGTTTATCCATGCTATGGTGGATCGAGACATGTTTTTGCCAGAGGTTGTTGTTGACATAACAATGCATCCAGTTTGCGTACTGCAGAACATTTAAATAAATCATTAAATAATTACACACTACTAATTGTACTACAAATGTAAAACAAAACAATAAAACACATTTAGATAAAAGTATGTAGTCTTATCGCGTATTTTTAATTATTTGTTAATTAATTTTTAATTGTTTGAAGCTTGCTTTCTGTCCTATATGTTTACGTTACAATTGGTAAAAGAATTTTAATCACATTAACAGTAGCGCTAAACATCGAGTCTATGAATGTTACCTTAAAAAAGGTGAGCGTTGTCCAAACGCAACAGCAAGAAGACCAAAGAGGATGAGGATCTTCATTCTCAAATACGAAGTTTAATCTAAAAGTTGAAGTGTTAAAGTTAGAGAGGCAGACATTATATGTGTCCAGTTTTCTAAACCAATGCTAGCCATCTTCTTAACTCGCTATTTCTATGACAACAGTTTACTCACTTTTTCTCTTACCTGTCTGAAAAAGCATCGTTCATATGTACAGACAAGTATTGTTTTTGTACATTTTCAATTACAAGAATATTCCATCATTTTATATTTACCGTTTGAATCAGAAGACAGTCTATCGGAAGCTGTAGCAGGTGGGGTGATTGGCAGATAGTGGTGTCTACACTCTTAATATACTCTTTGTCATAATTAACACATTAAAACAAGATTAGGTGGAAAAAAGATAAAAACCTTCACTGACAATAATTTGTTTGCTGTTATTGACAGGTGACCGCTTCCTGAACCTTAGATGAAATGATACTTAATTCCCTAAAACACCAAATGCTTGGACAACTTCGCTGTATTTATTAAGTTGTCGATTACAGTGCACTTGCTCGTTAAAAGAACATTATTTTCTATGTTTAGAAAGTTGAAGAAAACAATGATAGAAAAATGTATAGATGTATTTTACTTAACTGAAGCACGTTTAATTCAGTAGATAAGGAATTGTTTTTTTTTCAAGTTGTTTATTAAGAATGCGTGTATGTCCTAAGATCAAACTAAGGGCAACGCTATGATTTAATTCCAATAAGATTAACTGTCAGCCTCTGTATTACTGCTAATACCCTACTAGGCGAGATAATCGTTAATTAAAATGGTCAAATGATGTCAGGCTAATTTTTTGCCAGGTGTGCAGGTTGATAATGAAAGAGTTAGACAAAAAGGCGAGCGCATATTTAAAGAGAAAAACATCAACATAAATGAATGGATTCAATAAATAAGTGTCGATGAAGTGTACAAGTATAACACTCAATAATATGGAAAAGTTTAACTCCTTTATACAAAAGTAAAGAAATATTCCCAACGACTTTTTACATATTATTGGAGTATAAGATATAATGGAAAATAAGTATATCATTTATATTTACATCTCATATCTCTCTTTGTTTAAAATGCGCAAATTGTGTTTCCCAAGTTATTATCTTGTGTTTGTTGTTTTAAATTTTGCTCTGGTTTTAAAAACTTGTTTGATAAACTGACAAACACCTTAAGAAACACACTCGCTTTTCCCCTTGTTACAAACATCTACTCTATTTAAAAATCTTTTGCCATCTGCCTTTATCTACTGTCCTTCTTCTACCATTCTCACCATTTCTCCTACTTACGAAAATGTAACAGGTGCCACAGTAAATCTTTACATAATGGGTGAGCCTTACATGTTTAAAAAAAAATACTTAACAAACAACATTTTGATATAATCACGCTTTGACCATAAGGTCGATTCGATCATAGGACAACTCGACCAAGTCCTTAGTCTATTTGACACAAATATAAATGACTTTTTCAGTAGTTTTGATTCTTAGATATCAGAAGACGCTATTCTAAATGCAACAAAGGTTGCTGCTGCTATTTTATTTTTTTTTTAAAAAAACCCTTTGTCTATCGTTCTTCTCCGTTATTGTGTGAGCAAAATAATCTTTTACGTGGTCGAATTAGTCGATTAATAGTAGGATTGACCAATCCCTTGAATGAGTGGGAGGGGTGGTACAAACATTGTAAACAATGAAATGTTAATATTATTATTAGCAAGCAGTTTACAGTTCAAGTAGCTAAACTAAATTGAAATAAAAAGCCTTTTGTCATGGTTTAATTGTTAAGCCCTATTGCTTTTGTTTTTAATTTGATAAATAAAATTCCGTCGAAAATAAATTATTATCTTACGAAAGGACACTTTTTCAACATTTGCGTGTTTAGAATTGCATGTGAATAGTCGGTGGTACTTCAGCCATCCACTGTTGTGTTCGGGTTGTTGTAGTCGGCGGGTGAGTTTGACACCTTGTGTAGTACCAGCTACCCGCCCACTGTGAATGTGTCAGCAGCGAAGAGGGAACAAACACATATCAATGTTTTTTACAGCAAATGAAAATGAAATCAAGTTCTTTTTAAACTTAAGGTAATTTGAAATCAGAACAATCAAAACTCTTTAGTTGGTGTAGTGATTAGAGTTATCTTGTCGTGGGACATCCGGTGTCTTCTCTTGAGCCTGTACCCTTCAGACTGTAATTGCGTTCCTAGTGTTTGTCGGTTGAAAACATACAGCACGATGCAGTTGAAAAGTAGTGACCACTCGGTGCGTGCACCAAGTACCAATAGGCTCCTTCAATCAAACACTGATGCTAAGTAGAATCAACTTCGCTGATACAGGGCAAAGGTCGGCGTTGCCGCGTCAGCAAAAGCACCATCGTCCTCACAGAATAAAAACACTCAATATGGACACTGAGAAACAATGCACGCCTCCACAGATTCATTGTAGCACCATTCCAGATGAAAGACGCCTTCACCTCGAGGATCAACACGAGACTGAGGAAAGACAAAGACACTTCGCCAGAAGGACATTACCACAATCTGATCTTTTTTGGCGGAAAAGTCTAACAAAAATTATGACATTCAACGATAGTTAAAAAGAAGAAGAGGACCTTTTTTGAACGAGATTATTTTAAATGTATTTTACTTAAATAGTTGTATAAAAGCAAAGTGAAATGCAAATCATAATTTAGGCCCGACATCATTTTGCTGTAGATGCGCACTTTTGATTGCATTCTGTACTTATTAAAGACTCACATGCACAGTCTACCAATTTTCATGTAAAATTTTCCACATGAAAATATTTAAACCTATTTGTGCAAAAAAAAAAAAAACCCTCCCGGATCTGATAGATTGCCTTATGACATTTTTAAGATTGCAGATAACATCATCGTGAGATTTCTACACCATCTCTTTTAATAAAGTGAATTTAAGTGGTACTTATCCCGAAAAGTGGTCAACGGGTTAGCTGCTCGCAGGGCCCTCACAAGTTTCTTCTTTCTAGACAGGACAGCAATCACATCCTTCTCCCCTTTTTGCCTCCTCTTTTGCTCTCTTTTTTCCCACTCGTTTTTTTTTATCCCTCTTATGGACAGTCGTCGGAAGTGCAGGACGATATTAGACCGTGACCCAGTAGTCGTCGTCTTTTTGTCTCCTGTTGATCGACCGATCGACTTGTCCCGAGCGGTTACGGTGGGTGAACAAATGACATTTTGAATTCCGCATTTCTGTAGTCTGTCGGGGCCCTAATCGGCGAGTGGAAATGCATGATGGACAATGGTATGTAATGCTGTTTCCACAGGCTCGCTATTCCTTTTTCCCTTCTGTTTTGTCCTTCTTTATTTCCACTCTCCTTCCACCTCTCCATCTACGCCCGCTACTACATCAAGGTCTCCATCCGTCAGCCTGTCCAACCTGCGCAATCGCCCTGTCAACGCTTGCACACGTGACCGTGCTGTACCCCGGGTGCGGCCAAGCCTTGCTGCGGAGCTGCGAGGGTGCAAACCTGCGAGCAGGGGCCCACGTGACCAGCGGTCTGCCGAGGTTTCACACCTGCAGAGGGCACCGGGGGAAGGGGCAAGACAACAAAACCTGGACAAGAGGAAGTGGGGTCAACGCTGCAGCGCGACAAAAGGCAAGAGGACAAGCTGCAGTCGGCAAGAACTGTGACCAACCGATAGACTTCCACCCCGCAGTGCGTGTGGGTGTAGTGTCTCCCTCTTCTCTGTATTTTCTTTCGTTTCCTTTTTATATTTACCCTTTATTTCGGCCTGTGCTTATGGCAGTGTTTTTTTATCTTCTTTTTCTCTTTCGAGTGTGGGTGTGAATAAGAAAAATAACAAGAAATTTAATTAGTTTAAGAAATTGGTATAAGAAATTTAGTTAGTATTTTGCGTAATGAATTTCTTGTTTAGATATTTGTGAATGTGTGCTTATGTGCGAGTAAACCTAAGTGTAAAATGCTTGCTGCATCTATAATCATTATTTTGTAACCCTGTGTTCCAGTTATTTTGGTCTGCAGAATAGCACATTGACTAAAATCTCAACTCTCAACTTCCAAAGCTTTATTGCCTCTCACCAACCCGGGTAAGATGGAGATGAAGTCATCAGTAATGAAAAAAGCACGACTTTTGTCAAGCCAAGGATAATTAACTGTGTACAGCGTTGCCACTTAAGGAGGATTTCCCACCAGCAAAAATACCAGTCAGGCTTCTACACATTTCAAATTCTTTTCATTTGTTTAGAAACAAAAGTATTGGAATAAATAGCTAATAGGAAAAATGCACAAAACTTCAAATGTATCATGGCAATGTCAAAAATTATCTTTTCATGTTAACGACACAAAAACAGAAAGACAGACAGACAGACCATTTAAAGAACTATATTTAAAAAATATGCTAATTTCATGCAATTTTACTCTATTTGTGTAGTTGTCCATGAAAGTGTAGATACTGTGCTACTTAATGCTGAATGTGCCGAAAGGGGCATAAACATCGTCACATGCTTTCATCTGAGTTGTTATTTCCCTTTTTAAAATACTCGAACACAATTTTGTTTCTTGCAGAATCTTTATAATCCCTTTAGTGCATTACATACAATACAAGAATATGCCTGGAAGTCATAGAATCGAATTCTTTGTCTTGTGTACTAAAAAGACATTAAACGACTGAGGCCAGTTGTGTTTGTTGATAGTAGCTTGTTGTATACTCAGTCAGCAAGAATTAATGGCGGCATCGTGTACCTGTAACTAAAGAAAAGGAAAACATCTTTGTTATTGAAGGTGAAAAAATACACCTTGAATGTAAATGTTTTAACACAGACAACAAGTAAAATGGTCGGTCTGATGTACAACTTTAGTGTGTACAGTCAAGTGGATGACATCGTGAATATCGTAATAGTGTCAATGTTTGTTTTACTGTGTCATAAAAGACAAAAGGTACAGTACCTCCGGAATCAATGTTTTTTCACTTTCTTCCAAGTATAAGCTTAGCCAACCACAACTAAGGCATCTATCTCCTTAGTAATGCCGACAATAATCTGACAAAAGAAAAACAAAATAAGCGAGATTTCACTTTTATGCTACACTCTTTATTATGCCCTATGTCTCCAAATACATAGTCCTGAATTTATAAATTACTAGTTGTTATTATCAAACGTAGTTCTGTTTAAAACAAACGCTGCAATATAGCTTGCAAACTAAAAATATGCTTGGTAATTTTACAAATATTTCGATTACTTAAATTACATTGAAATTTTTGAAGGTCTTATCTGCAATATTTGAAAAGACAACTTTCCGTACTTTAGGTTTAGACAAAGCAAATTATGTCGACTCCAATGGTTCTTATAACACTTTACGTAATATAATAAAAAATCACGATACTGTATTGGTTGTGGTTCAAGTATTATAAATACTTTAAAAAGAGAATATAAACAAAATAGAGCTTAAACTATTAAAAGAAACCCTTGTGAAAATCATTAATTCTAAATTAATTTTTAAACATTTAGCACATAACGACTGAATCATTCTCAGATTGGTACAGTTATGAATTGTATTCATAAAGAAAATCTATTAGGACCTTACTTTCGGCATGTTTTCTTCAAATTCTTCAAGTGTGATTACGCCGTTTTCTAAAAAAAGAACACATTTTGTTTTGAAACATCAAATTCAGGATGATTGATACGTTTTCGCAATTAAACGTGTGTTAACATAATGTAAAAATAGCTGTTACCTAGTTTTCACAACCGTTTATACATACTCCCTAAAAGTAGCTAATATAAATCATTACACTTACTATTAGTGTCCAAGATGTTCATCAAGTTAACATCACCCGAGGGAGAAATTTTGTCGTCAATCGTGCCATCCAGTTTGTCGTAGTACTTGAACTGTCCTCTGACGATTTTGTTAGGAGTTTTTTGGGGTTGACTAAGTTTATATTCTGTATAGGTCACAAAACCATCGCCTGCAACAAAAATATTGCACACAGTGGACCTTTCTGAAAATTGATCGTTATTGTGGGTCAAACGATGGCCCGTGTAAACATAAGAAAAAGTAAGAAAAAGAAAGCTTTCCTATTTGGAGTTTCATTGCTTTTATTTACTGTTGAGGTTTACTGTTGAGGTCTATTGCTGTAACCTTTTCTCGATTATCCACATTCCGTAGAATTATAAAAATTTCGGTTTAGAATTGACTGGTTACCATTCAGATCGCGTTTTTTACTAAATTCTTGCACCTCATTCAGCGTCACAAAGCCATCGTGGTTAAAGTCAACTGCGATGAACCCTTGGCGAATATTTTCGGGGGTTAAGCTGAAAAATATGAATTTCATTGTCAGTTGTTTTTCCATGCTATTGTGAATCCATACATATCTTTGTCAGAGGTGGTTCTTGTCATAACAATGACTCTAATCTGCGTAGTACACAACATTTAAATAAATCATTAAATAATTACACACTACTTATTCTACTACAAAAGTAAAACAAAACAATAAAACACATTAAAATAAAATTATGTAGTCTCATCGCATATTTTTTATAGTTTTAATCTTGCTTTCTGTCCTAAATGTTTAGGTTAGAGTTGGTAAAAGAATTTGAATCACATTAACAGTAGCGCTAAACATCGAGTTGATGTAAGTTGATGAATGTTACCTGAAATAAGGTGAGTGTATGCCAAATGCAACAGCAAGAAGACCAAAGAGGATGAGGAACTTCATGTTGAAATACGAAGGTTAATCTAAAAATTGAAGTGTTAAAGATAGAGATGCAGACATTAGATGTGTCCAGTTTTATAAACCAATGCTATTCATCTTCTTAACTCGCTATTTCTATGACAACATTTTACTCTTTTTTTTCTCTTACGTGTCTGCAAAAGCATCGTTCATACGTGCTGAAAAGTATTGTGTTTGTACTTTCTCAATTACATGAATATTCCATCATTTTATATTTACCGTTTGACTCAGAAGGCAGCTCAGTCCCATTACTAGTGTATGGCAGTTGAATTGCAGTGTTGTCCACTCTCTTAATATAGTCTTTGTCATAATTAACACATGAAAACAAGATTAGGTGGTGAAAAGATAAAAATCTTCACTTAATATAATTTGTTTGCTGTTATTAACAGGTGAACGCTTCTTGAACCTTAGATTAAATGAGATTTAATACCTTAAAACACTAATTGTTGGGACAACCTCGCTGTATTTATTGTTAAGCTGTCGATTACAGTGCTCTTGCTCGATAAAAGAACATAATTTTCTATGATAACAAAATGTATAGATGCATTTTACTTTACTTAAACACGTTTACATCAGTAGATAAGGCCTTGTTTGTTTTCAAAGTTGTTTATTTATATTGAATGCGTGTAAGCCCAGATATCAAACTATGGGCAACGCAACGTTTTAATTCCAATATTCTAATAATTCGTTGTCAGCCTCTGTAATACTGCTAACACCCTACTGGGCGACACCACCGTTAATTAAAATGGTTATACGATGTCAGGCTGATTCATCGACAGGTGAGCAGGTTGATAATTAAGGAGTGAGACAAAAAGTGACTGTATATTTAAAGAGAGAAACACCAACATAAATGAATTGATTTAATAAATAAGTGTCGATGAGGTGTACAAATGAAACACTCAATAATATGGAAAATGTTAACTCTTTTATACAGAAGAAAAATTTCTAACTACTTATTGCATAATAATGGAGTATAAAATATAATGGTATATAAGTATATCAATTATATTTACATCTCATATCTCTCAATGTTTTAAATCCCCAATATTGTGTTTCCCAAGTTATTCTCTTGTGTTTACTGTTTTACATTTTGCTCTGTTTTTAAAGACTTCTCTGATTATCTAAGAGTCACTTAAACAAACAAGCGTTTTACGTGTTACATACATCTACTTCATCTAAAAGTCTGCTGCCATCTGCCTTTATCTACTGTCCTTCTTCTACATTCTTACCATTTCTCCGTCTTACGAAAATGTAGAAGGTGCCACTTGGAAAAAAAAAGTAAATCTGTACATAATTGGTGAACCTTGCATGTTAAAAAATACTTAACAAACAACTTTTTGATATAACCACGCTTTTCAAAATTCAGCCTTGACATAAAACAAACTTTAAAAAAGTTAAGAACGAAAAATAATTAGGACATAGCATCTAAAGACATAATGCGAAAAGTTTTCGAAGTTTGCTAATATAGTCTTAATGTGTGCTAAATGGTAAACTGATTTTTCTCAATATTCAAATATAACAAATATTTTGAAATACAAGTTTTTCGATTTGCATACAAAGGAAAGTGATGTGTATTCAAGCCACAGTAATTGCATCAATCATTTTTACACAAGAGTTATATTTTAATTAGATAGAGAGGTAGCCTGTCAATGCTTCTCAAAAGTGTATTCGCGGTTTCACAAAGAAAGGTCCTAAATATCGAAGACATAGAAGAAAGAATGTTCGAACCAAAAAAGGCAAGATCCTTATAGGTTGTGTTTCGTGAATCATAAAATCTGTTTGTGTCACCTAATTTTATTATTATTAGTGATGAATAGGACAGATAATAAAAGCGTTGAAGCTTTGTGGTGTATGTTAAATTATGTAAGAATAAATTAACTGCATCTAAAAGCTGTTTCAAGTTCCACGTTTATGTCAAACGCAGACATTGGTTAAGGAAACCAATGATGCAAATTATAATAACCACCTCAACAAAATGTGTACAATCAGATAAAAGATGTATTAAAAATGTATTTAAAGAGTATTCTACAATAATTTTACTTAACTGAATCGTGTCTTATTTGTTTAGAAACCGAATGTTTGACAATTTTACCTTTGCAACCAAAATACACCATTTAGTCACGTGGTCTCGCACTCACGACAACACACCACACATTTGTTACTTGTCATTGGAATAACTCTCGTCCCTGACAATAATTATTTAATCTTATTTACAATTTTACAAAACATACAAATACTCCTCTTGTAAAATATTTAGCCCTTGATTTTATACTAATCTATTTTATAACTTAGGTTTTTAATAGATTAAATAACATAGTCATGAGGGAACAAACACCTACCAGCTGTTGTTTACAGCAAATGAGAATGAACCAGGGAAAACATGGAGTACATGGGGCCTATAAGCTATAGCTCTCCCTAATAAACACTAAACACTTTAGAAAAGATTGATTTCCAGTGACAAACAAGCAGCTAACTTTGGAGCTTACTGTCTGCATTTCATGTAACTAGAATGCCGTTAATAATTTTTATTACAGTTTAGTGTATAAAAGCTAGCATTTTCAATTTCATAAAGTCTTCTATTTGCACACCACATCTATATTTATTTGTAAAACAAAATTCATTTATATTAATTCTTCTCTCTTTCCTAATGCACTCCTTCTTTTTCTATCTCAACTATCCATCTGCACAGCTGAAAATAAAACAGTGTTGTTTAATAAACAAAACAAACAACTAAAAAAAGCCCTATCTACCGATTTAATATATTTCAGTCAAGAGTAATAATCTTTATTTGTTTTGCTTGTGTTTTTAAATTGTTTTAAACATGAAAGAATATTGTTCTTTAAACGAGCAAGTGCACTGTAATGGACAACTTAACAAAAAATAAAGCAAACTTGTTCCATCATCTAGCATTTAGCCCGATATTAACTTATATGTAATCTAAGGTTCAGGTAGCGGTCAGCTGTTAATAACAGCAAACAAATTATAGTCAGTAAAGATTTTTGTCTATTATCCACCTTATCTTGTTTTAATGTGTTTATCATGACAAAGACTATATAAAGAGAGGGGACACCACTACCTGGCATTCATCTGCCACACGCTACTACTGGAACACTCCTGCTTCCACTAAGCCGCCTCCTGCTTCAAACGGTAAATACACAAACTGTCATATTTATGTAGTTGAGAAAGAACAAACCCAACATGTGTCTAGAGATTTAGACAATGCGTTTTCGGACGTGTAAGAGAAAATGTCAGTAAAATGGTGTCATGGAAATACCTCGTCAAGAAAAAGCTATATTACACTTGACGAATTTTATATCAGCCTGTCTAAAATAAACATTTCAATTTTTAGATTAAACTTCGTGTGACAAAATGAAGATATTCATCCTCTTTGGTCTTCTTGCTGTTGTGTTTGGACAACACCCATTTTATTTCAGGTAGTATTCAAAAAATTAACATAACAAGCTTAAACCCATTAAAGAAGATGCTGTGAGACTACACAGGTGTGTTATTTGCTTTATTGTTATGTTTTACATTAGTAGTATAATGGGTAGTGTGTAATCATTCAGTGACTCTTTGAAATGTTATGCACTATGCAAACTGGAATCATTATTATGACAACAATCACCACTGACGAAAATAAGTCCGAATTCACGATGGCATGTATAAAAATTTGACAATGAAATTTTTTTTCTTCAGATTAGACTCCAAATTGACTCGCCAAGGATTTATAGAAACTGACGTTAACAACGATGGAATTTTAACGATTGATGACTTCCTAGAAATTATGAGAAAACAAGATATTAATGGTAACCACCAATTTCCAATACCAAAATTGTTATAAGTCTGCAAAACAATAAATCGTTATAGCATTACAGCTTAACAGTAAATAAAAGCAATAATAATCCAAATAGGAAAGCTTTCTTTTTACTTTGTCTGCTATGTTTACACGGGCCATCGTAGGACCTATAATAACGATTAATTATTGAAGAGTTCAACTGTGTGCAACGTTTTTATTGCAGGCGATGGTTTTGTGGGCTTTACAGAATACGAACAAAGTCAACCCCAAAACACTCCTAAAATAGTCATCGAAGGAAAATTCAAGTACTTTGACAAACTGGATGGCGAGATAGACGACAGAATTTCTTTCGCGATTGCTGGTCGCCTGATAGACATCTTGGACTCTGATAGTAGTTATTTTTGAAAAATATATTTAAGCTGTGGTGAACATTATATAATAACATTTATTTTTGTATTGTTTTAAAATACGTTTAATTGCGTAATTGTATCAACCATCTCAAATTTTATGTTTTCAAATAAAATGTATTTCTTTCTTTTCTCAGACGGTGGCGCCGTCACACTTGACGAATATGAACATAACTTTGTGCATGTAAGTTCTTGATAGATTTTCTTTATAAAAGAAATATACAACTGTAGAAATCTGAGATTTATTCAGTCGTTGTTAAAAAAAAACTTTACTGAGTGTTTGTAAGTTAACCTAAAAATTCGTTATCTACACAAGGGTTGTTTAGAATAGATTAAACTGTTGTTTAGAGATGTTAATTTTTGCTAAATATTCATAAAACTTGCACCACAAACAATACAGTAATTTTAATTTATTTTAATTACGTAAAGTATGTTATAAAAATCAGTGGAGTCAATACAATTTGTTTAATAAAATCAAAACTAAATAAAAGTTATTATAAATATAACGCATATAAAACATTACAATATAATTTAAGTAATTAAAATATTTGCGTAATAACTTTGCAGGTAGTTATTGAGCATGCTATATTATAGCTTATTTTATGAAACGGAACTATTTTTCATAAAAACTTTTTAAATTCTGAACTGTGTATTTAGAGACATAGGCCATTAGAAACTATTAAAACATAATTATTTTTTTTGTTTTTATTTTTGCCAGGTTCTGGAAAGCAAGTATAAGGAGATAAATGCCTTAGCTGTGGATGGCTGATTGAGCTCATACTTGGAAGAGATTACAAATTGCTTGTCATTTCGGAGGTAATGTGTCTTTTTTTTTTTGACACTGACACTACGATAGCGACAATGTCATCCACCCAGTGTGACTGTATACACTTACAGTAGTACATTAGACCGACCACTGTTTGTAGAAATAATAATCTGTACCTTTTTTAGTTTAAGTTCAAAGTGTATTATTTCACCTTAAATAACAAAGCATGTTCTCCTTTTCTGTACTCACAGATGTACGATGCTGTTCTCAACTTCTACCGCCATTTCTTCTTGCTGACTGAGTCTTAAACAGTTTACAACAAGCTACTATTGACGAACATTACTGGTATCAGCTGTTTAATCTGTTATTGTAATACACAATGCAGAGGATTAGATGCTATGAGCTCCAGGCATGTGTATGTAATGTTTCTAATAAACTAAAGTTTTTTCAAAGTTTCTGCAGGAAACAAAATTGTGTACGAGTCTTGTAAAAAAAGGGAAACAATTGAGATGAAAGTGTGTGACGATGTTTATGCCATGTTGGCCACATTCTGCATTTACTAGCACACATTTACGGTAAACTACACAAACGAATTGATATCTCAACTAACAAATGCTCATACGTTTACAAGAGAGAGGTTGTGTGTTGGTGTGTGTGTGTGCGCTCGGGAGCTAAAAAGTACGAAAAAAAGAGAGACAGGAAGCGTTTTTCTACAATATTTTATGAGTTCGTTCAAACGAGTTAAGGTTCGTGATTTAAAGTGTTTGGCTTTAGAGCCCAAAGCCTAATGAAAAATAATTTTTACAAGTCGTACGCTGTGGAGGTTGATGTTCTAATCACAGGCTTAGAGTTCGGCGTGTTATAGTTTGACAAGTCTTGTCACTTAGTAGGATAGTGAGTTAGGATACTCTGTACAGAAAAAAACCAAACCAAGGGATAAGCAAGCTTTAAAGCTATTACTTGTCTCCCTTTGACCGCTTGCGAGCATAAAAAAAACTAAAAATATTTTTCTAAGTAGTTATCCTCTTCATTTTTTTTAACGACATTATTTAAATTGTGTTCAAAAACAATACTGTTTAAATATAATATACACCTGTCGCCATTAATTATTATGTTGCCTTTTGTGGCACTGATAATGTTCTGGAGGTGATTTCCCAAGCTAAACAAACACAAAGACTACAGCACGCGACCAAACAAACAGTCTAAATGTGTGCAACATTCTGAGGGAGAGAAAAAATACGTGCCTTTAATTGTTGTAGCGGGTATAGTCTATGTTGGGTACATATTTTAAAGTGGACATTGACGCAAATTCAAATATATCGTCTTAGTACTCCTAATAAACAGCTACACACAGCTACACACAGCTTCAATCACCTGCCATTTGAAAAAAAATAACTTCAGTGTCTCCAAAAGTCAATGCATTTTCAAAGAATGTTTTGACATGTATAACCAGTCTGATGTCTCTGCCGGTCTTGAATCCTGAATACGAGGCAGCGCTGTACAGAAGGCCTTGTACCGGGCTTGACAAAATTCGTGCTTCCTCCGTCAGTGATAATTCCATCTCCATCTGACCTACGATAAGGGGTAACAATAAAATCAAAGAAATTAAAAGGTGAGATTGCAGTCGATAAGGATGTTGCAAATACTAAAATCTTGGAACACATGTAAAGAAAAAATACTACTACTACTTCTACTTCTAATAATACTCGAGAAATCGCGCGCACATAATTACTCACTCTCACCCTCATACACCAGCAAACATAAAGAGCATGTGACATAATGTGATGGATAATTTGTCGTTCTAAAGATATTTTATCGTTTGTTGAATCACATATTAACAACAACACCAACACAACAACAACAACAACAACAACAACAACAACAACAACAACAACAACAACAACAAGCAACGCGAAATTTACATGCAATAAAAACATAAAAATATCTTTTGCTTTTATCGGAGCCTCACTAAGACTTTGAAGTAGCTTCTTCAAACAGAATGCAGTCTGCCTTTTTTCTTTATTGTTGTTTTCTGAAACATTTATAAGAAAGACCAAAGAGATAACATTTTTCTTGTTAAACGTTGTAGCATTTATTTTAAAATTTTTTGTATTTCAAACTATTTACAAACATTATAGACTGGCATGCAAACTTGCTGGTTACCTAATCACTTGCAAATTGTACAAGAACTTTTAACTGCCCTTTATTAGCCAACACCTTGCTACAATTTTAAAAGACTACAATCTATATAGTTTCTAAACTACGTTATTATGTATGACTTATCAGTATTTTAAATATTTAACATGTAAAAACACAAAAATGAATTTGTGAAAATATATTAATGTAGTATATCAAAAAACAAGAAAGCACTTACCTAAAGCTGTTTTAGAGCTTACGTCCATGCAAGGTCCTCCCAAAAATCAAATCAGGAACAAAAAATGACGAATGTGACCCTTATTACAGGTTCACCAATACATGGAACGCACGACTGGACAGGAGAAATGAGTGAAGGTTTGTACATGCCATGGAAACTGTATAATGGATAATGTGACACATTCAATGTTTGTGTATAAAATTAGAGGATTTTTGCGTTTGTTACTGTATCGCTCGCATGTACCATCATGACATGTGTAAAGGCATAAACACACCTTTAAATGTAAGTAAGAAATTGAAAGATGTGTTGCCAAGACTGTTGCTGAAGACCATCGTGTAAAGGCCTTTATCAGACGGGGTGACATTAGCCACACTGAGGTCACAGGTCACCGAGGCTGGGGCAACAGGCAATGACATACACGTCACGTGTAGTTTGTTGTTTAGTAACGAGGTGTGTGGACTGATTTTACCGTCGACTGGTTTGTAAGTCACGTTTGAAACGTGTGGCGTGGGGTAGGATGTCATCTTAATACTGAGATGTCCTTTATTGTTACTGATGTCTACAGATGGAAGCTGACCTTGATTCTCTGTTTTGGGAGCACCTGCAAGCAATATGCTATTAACTGTTAGACATGTCACTTCATTAACGGAAATTCTTTTATCAAACCTCTTACAATCACACACACTTTATCTCTTAGTTATGCTGTATTTCAGAAAAAAGATCCCGACAACTTAATGATTTACTAAAAAGAATGCACGATTCATTTTTTTACACTTTTAAATTATTATACGTACAGTCTGACACTTACACAAGACTAGCAGTCTGACAGTCTGACTGTCGTTTCCAAGCATATTGTTCGCCTCACACCTGTAGTCACCTGACTGATGACACCCGATGTTCACAATCGTATAGTTCAAATCGCTTTGCTTGCCTTCAATAGACTTTATATCTTCTTGTGACTGTATCTGTAGCTTCTGTTTGTCTAGTTCTTTCATTATTACCATATTAGGTCTTCCACTGGCACGACAAGACATTTTGACTATGGAGTTCTCAGAGACAGTCACACTCTGGTTGTCTACACCATTCAGCTGGAAGTTCAGCACAGCTGGTCGGTCTGATGACGAATACATTTTAACTTTTTTTACTTCTAATACATATCGCAATCATAGGTATAGTGCAAAAAGGTTTGTTTGACTACATGTATATTGAATTATTGTTGCACACACAAATATAAAGAAGATTTTATTAGTGATAATCTAAAAATAACTTTGAATCGGCTACCTTGGATAACCAATTTAAATGTGTAAGATGACGATAGAGGCAGTCGCTCATCCTCATCACGTGACTGAGTAAAGACACGACACGTGTATAAGCCTTCGTGTGTAGAAGAGTTTGCTGGTGTGAGATGTAACTCTTGAGTTCCACTGCTGACAGGCCCGGACCAGGTGATGCTAGCAGGAGGTGGGTTGCTGTCAGCCTCACACACAATAGTGACACTGGTATTGTGAGTCACAACACACACATTCACAGGTGGCTGAGGTCTGCACGTGGTCAGGTTAGAGGTTATCAGTATAGATGGCTGGTCTATAGAATAACAAAGTAAACAAAATATTTGGTCAAGGAAGTGTCTTTTTATTTATTTATTCTTTAACTTGTGTCTTTTGAAGTCTATTCAAAAGCTTTACATAAATATCCGTTTACTTATTCATGTCAAATTAATTTTTTTTCGAAAGTTTTTGTCTAAGTTAAAAAAAATCTTTGACTATGTGCCCGCACAGTTAATGCATTTTGGATTATGGCTAAATGGTGCTAATTAAGGCAATGAATTAAATAACATTTTATTTTTGTATGAAATATGCTGGAAATTCGTACAATTTGCATAATCAAAGTATGAGTCAGCAAAATGAAATGATTATAATAAACTAAAACAATTCCCCAGTAAAATCTCAAAAATATTAGTTTTAATCTTTACCCTTTCAGAAAGAGTGGGTTATATATATATTAGCTCTTGCCTTTTGTGTCACGATATTTTTCTATCATCTTTGTATAAAGACTTAATTAAAGCCATATATTTAAATATCTAAATATGTATATTAAAGTTGATTTGTTGCATCTATTGGGTTTGCTTGAGGTTGATAAAGGTGATCTCCTTTCTGTATAATTTTAAATATATCTTACAAAACTAATGTCTTTATTAAATAAAAGCATTTGAAGACAGTAAAATTAAATTGCTCAATTTTTTTTATTACATAGAAAGAATCAACCATACATCTTTTCAATCTTTGCTGACGAAAGAAAAAATAAAACTTATAAATATAAAAAGAGTTACTTTACTTGAGGTAATAGCTCCCCATATTTTTTCAATTCACTTACAGTAAACCTGCAACTCTAGAGTTTCGCTAGTTAAATGTGTTGATTGAAGTCTGTTTGCACTCAATATCGCCTCGCACTTCACAAGACTCCCATTGTGTGTCCTGGTCACCTTGTCTATCATCAACTCACTTCCATTAGATACACCTCCGGCATTTTCTGGCCACGTGACATTGTATAGAGTCAAACGTTTGTACCGACAGTTTAGTGTTACACTCGTTCCCTCCATGAATGGATACCTCATTCCGCCTGGATGGATCAGAAGAGAAGAGGCTGTTGAAACAAAAATTGTTCGTTACGCAATGCAATCAATTTTGAAAGAGAAATGACGGATGATCTTGTAAGTAATTAAAGACTATAATGAAGTATTTGACTTTTAAAGCCATTTGGTTCTTTGATGTTCTTTTGCCCTACAGTAGGCGTCTGTCTTTTCTGTAGAACATCTGGCAAGAAACCCTGCATGACCATTACTTCGATTGTTTAAAGGATGCTATGTAACATATTTGTTTTCAGACGAGATGGATTTTATAGAGAGGATTACCAGTGAAAAAATAAACACTTTACAGACAGAGTTCAACGGCATAAGCAGTAGAGACAGGCACTGACAAAGGCAAACTAAGGCAAACTCATTGCCACGGGCAACGGCAAAGCAGGTAATGTGTGATATTAAAGAGATAACAAGCTGTCAGTAGTTTTCCAAAATGGCATTGTAAAAAGTGCAGTCGCTTATAAAGTAATACTAAATTGTGAGTCGCCAGAACCAAGCACCTTGAACGAGTGGCTAACATTCGCTGTCGACAGTCCCTAGTTCCCGTGTTGTTCATCCATGTACTTTCAACAACGACCATAAATCGTATTTTCAAGCTGCTTTATGCAAACTTATACAATTACAATAAAAGTGGATAATGAGGAGTCTTACAGTTGCTGCAAGAGACACCGAACCAATGTAAATCGGATTGAAACTTGTGGACAGGACGCTGGTAACAGTCGAGTATGCTGACCGGTTTGCGAAAGCAGAAATATGCTGTAAGAAGTTTTGGTCTGTCCATTGGTCCAGGTGAGTCCCATAACTTCGCTGCTGCTTTCCTTAATATCACAAAAACAAGCCAATAAAACTTGGCCGGACGTTTTCTCGTTTTAATTATTATTTAAACATTTCTGTTTACATTGTCTTTCCTACAGTTATCGTCAACACTCACATTGTCTTTTATCAGCAAGGATAGTATAATAGTTAGTAAACTTACCAGGGTAGATTGAGTAAGCGGCAAACCAATTCGGCTACATCGTCGTCATGGACAAATAGTGAATACCACTCATTAGCTAATTGTATCTCCACACGCCCCATGTCATGTCTAGTGCGACTTGTTCCAGTAAGGCGCAGTCGTTCACGATCTGTCAAAATGTTTAATTTTAAACTGACACTAATTTCTTTTCTAATCATAACTCTTTTTTCTGAAGTTGGCTGTATTTGTTATTCAAATTACATTCCTTGTTTATTAATAATTGCAAGAATCGCTTTCGTTTATAAGTGTAACATAACTAAATCACTGGACACAAGAATAGAGAAGAAATACTACCTTTACACAAGAGAAAAGCAAACGAGCATATTAGTATCGCAAGTAATAAATCTAAAAGTATACAAAATATGATTTCCACTAGTTTTATAACATGCTCTTAAGCAAGGTGTTAAACAACATTTTTTTATTTATTTTATCTCTCCAAATTTGGGTACATGTAATTTTTCATAATTATTTAACCATCTGATTTGTTTGGCAACTAAAACAGGAAATGTGTTTGATAGTTCAGGATGGCGAAATCGAAGTGGATTTACACTGAACGGACAATTTTATCTTCAATCAGTATTAACAAGTCAAGCAAGATATAACAATTACACAAGCAACACTAATGTTTGTAATACACGAGATTCCTTCTTACGATTACTGCAGATGACACCAACGCCGCCATCTGTTTCAAAATAATCACCGGATACGTGGTAACACTGAGTCAAACTGGACTCTGTGCCCTTACAATGGATTAGAATAAACTGGTTTGTTGGAATGTCCATGAACATTGAAGAATGCACAGTGACTGCCCTAGAGCTGACAAAGAAAAAAAGTAAAGTTCATAATGTGACAGCACGTTGCCGCTAATACCAATATATAATATAAACTGTATTGCATAAACAATGATCAAGGAAGAAAACTTTCAAAGAAAATTGTGTCACGTGTGATCTAATTATACACGTATGTGGATGAATTCTCATTGGGTTAAAACGGTCTTCTAAAGATTTGTTCTGTTAATAATGATGTGAGGCTATACGATTACCGAACTCAAAAAATTACAGTAAAGAATTACACCGAAATGAGACTAAAAGGCCTAAATAAAGTTTGTTAAACACGAATTTGTTTCTTATTATGGACTATCTATATGGCAACTATATGACTGTGCATCACATTACACACTCATTAAAGCGGAGAGTTCTGCACGCCACAGTCGCCAAGCCGTTACCGAAGCTTGTGTGTGACACAGGGAGGTAACTTCCGTTGTATGAGGCTTCAAGACGACCGTTATATGGTGACGTCCCGTTAACCAAACGTGCGTTAAGCTGCACATCTAAAGTTAACGAAAGCAATATATATATAATTTTTTGTTTACTTGCACACAACAAAAAAAGTAAAAGAGAAGTAACAATTTGCATTTTGGGATATCAACTTTTAAAATAATTGAAAATGTGAAAAAAGTAAGCGTTTTTCTTTAACGCATAAAATGTTTACTAATGTGTTACTTACGTATTGTTAACGCACAGCAAGTAAAACTTACACAACAAACTATGCGATTATTTTGCTAGGAAAAAGTATAATTTTATTTTGTTGTCACTTTAAGGTAATTTAGTCAATCGCTAAAAATCAGACTTGTGTTTATGTGGATGTAAAGAATATATAATAACAGAATCTGAAACAATCGCTATTGTCAAGGAGGGCTGACATAAGACTTAATAACGAGCTAAATGCGGGTGGCCAAGTTGTACCTGTCGGATGACTAGTAGGCTTGTTTTCTAGAGAGTAAAACAGAAAGGGAGAAGACCATTTAGTTAACTGTCACCAGCAGCGCTTCACTTCCCAGGAAGTCACGGCAAGTGGATGGACACTACGTATGTGCTGCGTCTTCATAGAATTGTTCTGTGTTCATTTTCTTAAGTAATTTGGATTCTTTGTATGTGGTCGTTTTCCTGTATTCTTTTAAAGATATAAATATGTATTATTTATTTACTTTTGCTGTAACAGTCAATAGGCGCTTTTTACGTGGCAGCGAAATAGCACATGGAGTCAACAACTTGGCTCATGCCACCGAAAACCTGGAGTAGAGAATATACTTTTGAGTATTTAGTCCTATTAATAATCCAGGAGACACTAACACGAAATGTTGAAACATGCTAACCAAAAGTAAGAAGACGAAAAGCAGCAGAAAATGTCGCTTGTGTCATAGAAGCAGCGCCATTTTGTGTAAACGTTTGAACTCAAGAGGCAGCGTTGAAGATAGAAGAACTCATGATAGAGTCCAAGATAACGCCTACTCTAATCCCACTTACGCAAACAAATATATCCTTAAAATAGACAAAACATTTTATAATTTAGTCTCAATATCTTATTGATAAATATTTTTACAGTCGGAACATATGACGCCAAAGTCAGGTAGCCTACAAGATTCACTGTCTGTCAGTTGATCACAGTCGAGGATGCTGGTCTCATGACCCTTGCAAGCAAAATGGACCATAAGCTGATAGGACGTGCTTCTCCCAAATACCGAGGCATGAATAATGACTGCTTTTTTCCTACAGATTGCGGTATAAGAAACATAAAAATGCAACACTTTTTAATTCCGCTATTGACTAACACTCTTTAAATGTGTAAGTTTACACATAAATAGTCATGCATTTATTTTTGTTTTAGAGATGTTATCAGTACCGACACACATTTATACAATGTAACAAAACATGCATAGTAATATATGTTAATGTTAATAAAATAATTAATTTGACGCATTGTCTAACCGTTTCTTCATGACTCTCTGTGTTTTATGTGTGTATGTGTGTGCGCCTGCGCTGATGATTATGTGTACAGAATGTTTATTTCTAATAATCATTAGCATCACGATATTATATTTATTCATTTACACATTAACGCATTTTATGGCAAAAAAAAAACTTTCTTACATGGGAAGACCAAGTTGTCTGCAAACGACTTTAGAAAAATTGTCGTCAGGGACACACACTGTGAACCACTCACTTCCTAGTTGTAGTTCTACTCGACCTCTGTCAGGTGCCAGCATCTGTGAGCCTGTCAAACGTACTTGTTCAGGTTCTGTCAAAATATGTTTTTATTATATTAGTATATTTCATCGTAACAAGCAAGCTGTTAGACTGCTTATTAGAGATGTTCACTACAGGTATGAAGACAGATAATGACAACAACACTAACGAAACAAACAGAAGAAAACATCTTAAATACGGTTGCTGCAGATAACTCCGACATCTTCGTCATGCGTGCAGTTGTGTGTGTACAGTCCTCTGTGTTGACATTGGAGTAGGTCAATCTCTGACCCTTGACACCTCACGTCATCCAACAGAATTGTACCCGAGCCTTGTCCATACATTGATGATCTCACAGCCAGGGATCGAACCCTGTCAGAACAACGATAATGCACTGTAAAGTAGTAATAACTTCTTATTTCATATTTTAAGCAGTTCAGAGCCAGCAAACTTAAGATTATTAATGTATATTTATGAGGCTTTTAGAGCCCTTAATTTTTATCATTTTCCAGAGTCATTTACACTTTAGCAGTCAGCGACTGTTAAGGTCTGAAGGCGATAGAGAAAGAGGTGGAGATTGTGAAGACTGCAAAAGGCACACAGCTAACTTTATGCAAATTAGTTTCTTGAGTCGCAAAGCTTCATAACTTTTACTGTTACCTCATGGGCACCCCAAAAAAATTAACTGTTGGGTGCATGACTACCTTGATACATATGATTAAATCCATATTCACTTAACACGTTGTGGTTAAAAAAAAACTTTGCTATTATTATCATCTATTTCTTGACTGGTATTATTAGTCGCAATTACCAATCAACATTGTACTCGGAAACTATTCTCAGTGTCAGAGCTTACAGAAGACTGTCATTCTTAAACAGTTGCACAACCAGATCATGTACAGCCTCGATATTGATGCTGTTGCTATCAAACGTGATGGCTGTAATGCAGATGTCATATTTTAACATTATGGTACTTGAAAACATTCATATTTATCTCGGGTGCTTTCGATAGTGCTGACCATGATCTGCTCTTTTCCTGTTTTTCTATGCACTGTGATTTTCTTATAATATCTGCATAGCTATATCACAATAATG
Organism: Pomacea maculata; assembly: GCA_004794325.1. Lineage (NCBI taxonomy): Eukaryota > Metazoa > Mollusca > Gastropoda > Architaenioglossa > Ampullariidae > Pomacea > Pomacea maculata. The sequence goes on from SRHC01001053.1 coordinate 113,752, forward strand.
CTAATAAAACAATAAACTAAATCAAACCTTTTGCCTGTCTAAGGAATACCAAGAAAGATTTTTTTCGCTCACAAACCCAACCACATGCTTATATATAAACAACATAGTGGGCAGACACACATACCACTACAAGACGTCAAATGCATACGCACACCTACACCTATATTCATGTGAACCTCATAAGAATGATGTCAGGTAATATAGTAGACCTACCAGTTCTTTGCTGTAGGAAGCTGTAGGTTTCTCTTCTTGAGAAATTTGTAGAGGGTATTTAGTTTATCCTTACTCTCTTTTTTGAGAATAATCATGGTGCCAATGACACTTTGTATGCAGGAATATTTTAGCGAGGCCTTTCGATAGGTGATAGACTTTTTTATTTTCAGCTTATATCCGGTATAGTATTAGCGTCGGTGAGATTTTCACTTTTCAGACAAGTTCATAGTTTAGTAGTAATTGATGGGAACAAGTAAAAAAAACTTTGTGCAGATAGTATACAACAGATACATGCATGCTGCTAATGACAAATGCAAATTAGTATGACATTAATATTATACAAGATCACTCACGTGTTGAAGCCAAGCATCCTACAGGCCACCTGTGCCTCTGTTTTTCCGAATCTGTCGTCGCACACTGTGCTCCATGTTTCATTGTGTACAATTTCTAGACGACCTTTAGAGGTTGCGGAGTTATTTGTCCCTTGTACTAAACGTGCCTTCAGTCCATCTGACAAATAACAGGAATTATTTGCATCTTAAACAGAAATGGTGTTTGTCAGGTCAGTTATTTAATTAAGAGTAAATTTCTATGCTTTACGACTAGTGTAGAATTTTATTGTCTAATATTTCTTTCTTACTTTTTTATTTTTGATTCCTCATACTTCTGTTTTAATTTTTAATAGTCTCGTTTTAGTTGGGTTTTATTTAAAGTACAAGCCTGACATTTAGTCAATGCTCGAGAAAAACAAAACCATTAGCTGTAAAGAATCAAAGAAAATGTAGATCGTAATTGATTGGAAAATAGAAGGGGTATTTGGAATTATCTCTTAATACTACTAGAATTATGAGATATTACTGCCATGTAAATGATCCACGGGTTGGTTTAGATAGATTGTTAATGTAATCTTCCATTCACAGATAAACAGTGTCAATAGAAATGTCATCCCTGCATTTCATTGATGCAATTAGATGAAGTCTGTCTAACGCTTTATTCCTACGAAACAAAGGCAACCACGAGACTCTTACCTCAAACACATCCCCGTCTCGTCACCTTATAGCATCATTGTCATTATTGTCTTGTAAACCTTACCATGCACAATAAAACGACTAACCATTGAAGCCCTATCTTTGCCATTTTGTATAATTTTTATTCTTTTCTTTGACACAATATTTACATCCTTCTGTCTGTCTTTCTGTCTCTCTGTCCATCTGTCAGTCTGTGTTTCGCTGCTTGTGTGTTTGTCAAAACAAAACTTTGTTACAGAGTAAGTTTCTAATTGTACTGAAATATATGAAATAAACCTTGCTTGTTTAATACGGTGCTGCTATACTCTTAAATATAAAATAAACACACATCAAGAAACGGTCAGAATCCTGTCTACGGTTACTTACCTACATCCTTAAGACAAAGTGAGAGCAAAAAGCAAGTGGCCAGCAGTGTCAAGTCCATGCTTCTGGGTGTCGGTCATCGACAGAAACGACCAGGCTTCGGGTGACGACTGCGCTATTTAAGGCTTTAGAAGTGACAGGGAAGGAAACTTTAGTGAGAAACTCGGCATTTCATTGGCTACTGTAACATATTGTCACAATGAAAAGTTAACTGTTTCTATAATACTGTATTTGTTAATGCATGTTGCACTATAACAGAACCTGTAATATTTTCCACTAATGTAGCATTTACTGAACAATTTTGTCTCAATGTGGTAAGGCTAGAAATAAATGCTTTTGCGTTGTATTCTGATGCCGCTTGATCACTCCTTTGTCTGGTAACATTTATTTAAACTTTTAATACATTTGTCACATCAAACGGTCACTAAAACTAATGTTAAACTGTCTTTATGTTACCCTCCTTACACCAAATTGCCTTTTGCTTTGTGAAGTTACTCGTGTTTATAAAAGCTATAGCTCTTGTCTAAATATGTATTTAATATTTTTGAATGTAAGTTTAATAGCCTCCCACAGATAAATAATTGGAGTGTTTTGATCATAAATAGACACATGCAATGATTAAGATGCTTAGTGTATAGCTTTAACCCGCCATAGATGCTGTTATTCTTACAGTGTCAGCTGAGTGGAATTTTTCAGAAACACATTTAAGTGGATAAAACACCTGCAGATATAAGATGACTATTTAGGTTCTTCCTTTCACTTCCGTTTACATTTCGGCCATAAACCTCACTAGGGTAGATTAAGTACGCGGCAAACGAATTGGGTTACATTGTCGTCATGGGCACATAGTGAATTCCACTTGTTGACTAATTTTAGAAGTAGAGATAAGGTCGTGAGAATATAACTTATAAGTACTGCAGCGGTAGTAAAATAAATAATGAAAATTGTAGTTATTGTGACAATGTTCGGCTTCGAGGGTAGAGATCGTTGCTGCCGTAACTGGAGAGGTAGTTGTAGTAGTTATCGATAGCAAGCGATGCGATGCACGAGCTGCTCGGCAGAGTTCCTTAATATATTAAGTAGATTAGCGCTATATAATACAATGTGGGATATATATTTTACATAAATAAATCTAATATTTAACATTTATCATTTATAAGGGACCTAGGAATTTCCGATAGTTTGAATTAAAATTGTTTGATTGTCAAAATACAGGTCTCAGATTAACATCCTTACATTTGATTAGTTCAAGAATTTAGAAACAAAGAGTGAGTGCTATTGCACTGAAAAGGCAAAGCCTGCTTACCAAGAATTAAGGTTAAAGAAATCAGCTTAATATCTTCCTTTCTGGTGCTCGTTTATTCTCGGAGTGTACAAAGCCCTGAAGGCTATTGACAAATCTGAAACACTTATACTAATGTGCATAGGCTGTATCTTTCAAAACGAAAAACACGTTTAGTGTGTATGCTCCTAGCTGTAGTTAATTCAAGAAAAAAGTCGCTTACTATTTTTAATGAGTTTTGTCGTTATAAATCACAACATTTTGGCTGTAATAGATGTACATTTTTTTGCATAGTCTGTCAACATCGTAGATATCTCTTTTGTCTTGTAATATTTATATAACAGTATGAGTGGTGTGGATACATTGGTCATATGAAATAACCACTAAGAAGTAACATTAATTTGTCATTGTGTTATAACTCGTTACTCGTAATTCCTTTTCTGTGTAATATCGCTCAATTCTTAAGAACCATAGCTCTCCTTCAATATGCCACATGCTGAAAAAGAACAGCGTACCCGAGTTAACTCTCTTCCGACGGAAGAGCTAGAGGCAGGTTTACACACCGGTACGTACCGGTACGCAGAAATTTTAAGGATTTTCAAAAATTTATAAAAAAATAACTAAAAGAGCTAGAAGAATAATTCAAATTGATAATGATAGATCAAAATGTGTAAAATTTTAACAATCCTACCTGAAACTTGATTGAGAGCTCACTTTTATTATTGTAATCCATACAGAATCGGGTAGATGAAGTAGAAATTTTTTACTACACGTGGTTACACAAGTTGTCACCGTACACGAAGTCCAACAAGAAGATGACTTATAGTAACACATTTTGATCTTTGAAAACCAAAAAGAAATGCACACACATTGTTCTTGTCCATAGAAATTCACAAATGATGCCAGATTTTTGAAAATCCGAGGAACTAGCCGCATATTTATCGTACATCTTCTCGCCATTTTTTTTCAAGGGAAAAAGAAAGGTTACTCTGGAAAATTGACGATAGTTAAGTCAAGACAGAGTACCCTCCTAACACTACTGTCCTCCATTTGTCTTTGTAATACACAACACAGAGGATACAATACTATGACTTTCAGGCGTCTGACTTTTTAAATTTGTTTAAAAAATTATTTTTTTTAAATTTGCCTACATATCACTAGTTCGTGACACTTTATCAAGGCTCAGTTACGTATTTGGAGCAACGAATGTAAAAGGTTTGTCCTCGCCCTCTGCCCCCAGGGGTGGACCGTATTTTGTGTTTAAGAATATGGGTGCAGAAGTTATGTTTTTAAATAAAAGAAAAACTGTGAATACCTTCTGACATTGATTTCAAATATTTGTGCGAGAGATGGAGGGAATGTGTATGGGCAGGTCTTTCTAAAAAAAGGTTGTCTGCCTGCGGCTTTAGTGTTCAAAACGATGTTTTCAAGTTTGACGGTTTGAGAGCTCGTGCTCTTATCGCAGACTTACAGTGCGGCGAATTGAAGCGTGAGAATTGTCCCGTTAGGAGCTGCACTTCCTGTAAATCAAACTTTCGGATGTAAAGTCAAAGCTTTACGAATGCCAATGCTTAAAGGGTAGAGACAGAAACTCGAGTGCAAAACATGATTTACAAAGCCCAAAGAGTTACACGTAACACTTTTTAGATTCCCGTAATTGTATTAAAAATAATGAGTGTTTAAATTTGTCAAAAAAACACCTGTTTGTGTGTTTGTTTCAGTCTGTATGTCACCAAAATTGCACATTAAATTAAACGGGAACAATAAAAAGGAAGAATAAAGTATAAGTTTAAAGTGATGATATACACTCTGTACTATTGACTTCAGATGAATACTTATGATTAAATTTTCACTTTAGGCTTTATACAAATTTTCTTTACAAGAACGTGTTGCTCAAAACAACGGAAATAAGTCCGGCGATGATGACGTGATTTGTTTTTTTTTCTATTTTTGCAAAAGTGAGCGAGATAGTAAACAAACAAGAGTTTGTCCTCGATTCAATAAAAGTAGGAAGTTGCTTGAAAACCGGACATGGTGTGTAAACGATTGGTTTTGATTTTCCAGCGAGCTCATAAATCCGGGTTTTGTAATTTTATATTCAGTGTCCCACGCCATCATAGACATCATAAGATTCTTACCCTCCGAGACTAGTCTGTTCCGAACACAATGCCAAGCGAGATGTGTTTGCCAATGAACCATATTTAAAAGAAAGTCTTCTAAAGTGTTTCAACGGTAAATTCTTGCATTCACCAGTCTTCCAAGTAAAAATATTTTAAAGATAATAAAAAATACTGATAACTGGCGGTTTATTTTAGAGTGAATTATCTGACTAGTCATTTGAGGAACCAAGGCTTCGGTAAGCAAGACCACCACCGTAAGATCAGCCTGACCTCTTAGTTTTTGTTTCATTTAAAATAAAAGCGGACGCAGGCTACTTTTTACTTTATTTTACATGTACCATTTGTATGCCTCGGCCTTAAGTTTGTCTATTTATTATAATTCTATAAGATGCATTATGACACCATCTTGTGGAGCGATCATGCGAGACTACGTGCATGTGTGTCTGTGTGGTGTGAGTTAGATACATGAAGTAAGTAATTAGAATTTAATGAATTTCATGCCTACTGAGAGAGAGAGAGAGAGAGACAGGGTGTGTCTTTCTAAAATCCTGACTGTACATGGTAACTAAAACGATTTGGGGTTCAATGGAATGTGTTTTGCTTTATTGGAAAAAGTCTGATCGAAACGATCTTCACAAGTCTGTTGGTGTCCTTATCACAGGCTTGCAGTATGGCTAGTGGGCGCCTTGTTCCCTTGCACCTAAAAATTAAATACACTGGATTTAGCTGTGCGTCGCGTGTGCTGGTGTGTTCGTGTCAGAGCCTGAGAAAAATCGTAGGATGGATGCAAAGAGTAGTGAGAATATAAGGGACGGGCAAACAAGGATTTGATGAGTACATGAATGTTTTACAAAGTGGTCAAGCTGTTGGATCAAATTACAGGATTTATAAAGAAACAAAAACTAACGGTTTGGAAGTTTGTGATGTTATTAAAAGCTTACAGAATAGCGATTTAAATTATCATCATCATCATCATCTTCATGATCATCATCATCATCATCACAGGCAACAAAGCACAAGAACACACAACTTTACATAACTTATATGTCTTGCATGCTCATACTGCTCAACATGTTCACCATAAACCGAATGTAGACCATCATTGCAGCCATCAAGCCACGCCCCTTTTGCACACGAAAAGCTTGCCAATGACATCATCATAGAGGTTTTCTTCCGCGTTGCCATCTGCAGCTTTCATAACTCTCTCTTTGTCGAGGGTCGTGTCGGGTTTTGATGTTGTCTTCAGTGCTGCTCCATCAAACAACTGCTTTGATATCTCGTATCATGAAGTCTAGAGCATATGCTCTTTGCTTTATCTTTGCTCTCTTCATCCCAAGTCTCTGTAAGTATACATATGAGCTGTACTTTACTATTCTTCTCTTCATTTGTAATACTTAGTAAATACAGCATTTAAACGGACTGATACTTAACACAGTGGTTATTGTTCTTTTTTATCGCTAGTATCATGACAAATTTGCTTCGATTTATTTTTGCTCAAAAAATAGTATTTGGACTGGAGATATTATTTAAAGACTTATACTTATACAAACGTCTGTTTTGTACCATACTATTTGTTATATAATTGGTTTTTAGTATTGATGAAGTTTTTTGTATTAAGTGTAGCGTTATTATAAGATTTTTCTTTCGGTATCATTCTTTAAATACATTTTATTTTAAGATGGACATGTCGCACGCTT